>WOGN01007125.1:0-10681 GCA_015342105.1 Leptinotarsa texana | reverse complement strand
AGAGTTTTTCTCTGGACAATAAAGCATTTTTAGTATTATTATTAAGTACCTGTCTTAAGTGTCCTATCTATGTTTATACTGTGGACCTTCATTATTGTTCATACATTTTTTATTTATGACATGTCTGATATCAAGTAAATTATCAAAAAAAAGAATAAAGTTATTATTATTAGCTCGCAATTAATACATAGTAATCGAAATCTTTATACATACCTGGACTATAAAAAATCAAACAATACCAGAGCGAGTAAAACGAAGCTAAATCAACTCACGAAAAATCATAACTTACCTGTTTCCTGGTATCACTATTCGCGGTTAATTTATTGTATTCGGGATCCTTGAATTCCGGTTTGATTCTCAGAACCGCTTCGGGTATTTGAGAAACATCGCCGGATTCCATTGCTGAGTCGCACGTTGCTATTGCGTCATTCATTTGACGCGTTTGCTCCTGTAGCTGAGTTATTAAAGCTTTGGCCTGTAAGAAACGTTAAGAAAAAATGTCAATGAGTGGCTTTCGCAATCATCTATTGAAACTGTTTGTTGTTTCGGGTTTTTAGACCACCCTCTATTTCGTCGGCGTGAGTGTCTGGCTTTTTCGGATGTCTGTGTTATTGCTTTCAAGGTTAGAGATAAAATTGGGCACTCGTGTTCTCAGGTTATGTTTATTAGTGGCCGAGCGGAGGGCCTACCTTGTCCAATCACGTGTGAGTTGTTCACTGGTCCAGGAATTTTCGCTGTACTGCTGTTTTGTAAATCTGAAGACCAAATTTTGGTCTTATGATTATTATGACATGTGCAAGACGAATCCGATAGAAAAAATTCCCTCTCGTCCGGCCACTCATCTGAAGATGCCAGCCTCTCACGCCGAATCTTCAGGAAAAAATTCTGAAAAATCCAAAACCACAAATAATTTCAGATGCTCAAAGTTCAGCTGAATGCATCTAGTATACAATATTTGTACCTGACTAATGCTCAACTGCGTATCTTGCAAATTTGAATTCAAATTTGACAACTTCTTTGTGTTCTCAGCTTTCAGCTTTTCTAATCGCTCTTCTTCGATGCGGAGTCCCTCCAATTGTTCCTTTTTGCTATTCAATTCCGTTTCTTGTGCTTTCACCATTTCTGCTTGTTCGGCAGCCTGAGCTCTCAGTTTATCAACCTACAATAGTTTATCCGTAAATATTAGTCATTTAAAATACAAAAATAGTGGCAAATAATATTAGGAATAATCAAGTGGTTAGATGAAAATATGTCTCCGAATGGTTTAATAAATATATAACCCCCATTACGAACCCCGCATGCCATTACAAGTTAATAGTATACATATACAAGAGCAAGTTATCCTTGAAGCCAAAAAACATTCACATAATATATACAATTATTATTTGTGTCGACCAAACAAAGCTATGAATAAGGTGGGTCTAATAAAACTGACAATCATCTCATCATTCCTAATACTAGGAAATACAGAGACTCTGAGCTTGTGATTCTTGAACAAAATCAAAATTTAACATTAAAATTTGGAATTTGGAATAAAGGTGTAGTTCATTGAAGCCGATATTTTCGATTATAAACCAATTGAATATTTCTGCCGGTTTAACCAGAAGTGAATCCAGTTTTTGACGAGAATTTCGAAAATTTTGATTTCCACCAATTTATACACATTTCAATGTTTTATTTTCACTTCAATTTATTCGGAAATTCGAAAAAGTGGTATTTTGAAGTTTTGAAATTGAACTACTTCTTTTTCCGAATGAAAAAATGATATTTTTGTCCATTAAATAAAATTCAAAGGTTTCTTTAAAATAACAGAAAAATAAACCGCATAATATCAAGAAAGTATACTTTAAGATTGAGATTTAAAATACTACCACTTTCTATTGAGAACATTTAAATAAAAAATATGGGCACTTGAAAAAAACAAATGTATGTGAATTGGTAAAAGTTTGAATTTCCGAAATTTTGTAGTTTATTTCTCAGTTATTCAAGTTGTTTTATAAATGATGTCTTGGTGGCGCCATATTGAATTTCTCGAAAAAAAGGCAAATGGTCACTGTTATTGAAAAGAGAATTTCACATGCTATCGAATGATTTACAAAAATATACAAGGTTCATTAAATAAATTGCAGTCAGTGACCAAAGTATTTCTAAAAAGACACGGAAACAAGCTATGAACAAGATCTACTCAATTTTTAAAAAAGGTTATACCTACTTTTGTGGACCCACCAATGAAATCGTTCAATTATCGAAAGAAAGAGTTGGGCATAATTTATACAACAAATAATAATTTGAGAATATGCATTGAGAATAATCAAGAAAAAACTTCAATATCGGATAGATCAGGAATGTATAAGTTGACTTATCTCTCTTTTTCCAAAACTTATTTATATTGAGCAAACGGGGAGAACTTTCTCCAAAAGAATTGAAGAGGATATAAGTAGGTTTTTGAACGAGATGGGCATTTCAATGTGACAAACCATCTTCGAAGATATATAAAAATGTTGTAGAAAATATCAGCAACGATGATCATAATTCCAAATATCAAATGTCTAGTCTCACAAACAGTTGAATGGAAAATTTATAATTATTCGTTGTCACAACAATGGAAAAATATTCCATTTTCTTATATAGACAAAACTGTTGACTCCGGAACAATTTAGACTGAGTGAAAATACATGCATAAAAAGATTCGGTATTTGAGACATAATTTTTTGCAGTATTCAAGAAAAAACCAGAGCTGAAGTGATGCTTAGGAAGATTGTTTTATGACAACACCGTTGACACCGAATATATTTTTGAATATTTGGATAATTGAATAATATATGTTGACTTAGTTGTGATAATTTTTTTCTAATCAATGTTTTCAACATTGAAAATAGCACATTAGTAAAATTAATTAATATATTTTCATCTGAACTGAGTATGATGAAATTTACATTTCCTTTCCCCAAACTTTCGTCTTTCTGTGTATTAGAGTCTTTTCATATTTCCTTTCAAATGGTACTGACCTTTTTTTAAGAACGGATAAGTGTTTCGTCTGTAGAAAACTAGAATTCAGTATAAATGAAGTAGGTTAAAAAAATAAGGTAAATATTCAAATTTCTTGAGAGGCATAAAAGTTAGAAATTTTGTGTAAAAAATGGAATTGAGTGCTCAAAAACACCTCAAATATTGACAGTGGCATACGGGGACTGTACTCTGAGTCAGAGTACGCATGCTCTGGATGCCCCAGACATCAACAACCAATGAGGAAGTTGAAAAACTGAAAAAAAATTTTGGGAAAGAAAGTTTTTGGCCTTCTACTACTCCATCTTGATACAAAAAAAAAGGATGAAGGAATCTTCCAAAGAATGGCAGGAAGTAATCGATTTGAAAATAAGTAACTCTATACATGGATGTGTAGATCATGTAAAGAAGTAACTTTAAGACACAAACTGAAAGAAAGTCCTCTTGAAACAGCTACTTTCATATAAACATTGAATTACACAAAAGAAACAAATATGAACACTGAATTATACAGATACTTTTCTCTACTAAGTTTGTATTTCAAACATTCGTTTTAGAAAAAAATCAGATATCATTAACATGAGTTCTACTTTAAATGAATGGTAACAAATTGCACTTACACGGAACACTGTCATCCTCACTGGTATACATCGATGTTTCGCCGTAAGACACTTGTCCTAACGCTCTTCAGTATCAAATTGGATAACATTATAGAAAATACACACAATTCATTCATGAATTACGACTTTTAATGTCGCGAAATAAGCTTGATCTGCTTATGTTATGGATGACATCGTAATGACATTATTTCACCTATTTGTTGTATCAAGATGGAGTAGTAGAAAGCCAAAATCTTTCTTTCCCAAAAATTAATCACTCCAAAAAATGTAACGTCTTCAACACACCAGTACTTTAACACTCATCTCCAACCGGATTTCAATAATAAAGTTGGTGTCATCAAGAGATTTATTATAGTTCAGTATAGTTTATATTCTGATGATATTGACGTGTCGAGAAGAATGTTTTATTTGTAGTGTGAGGGATAAGTATTTGCCACAGGTACCAGTTATATTTTTGAAATATTTTTGTCAGGTCTCTAGTTTAAATGAAGATATAGGTGGGAGCGGCAGTAAAGGAATCCCAGATATACTCGAAGGTTCAGGGGCTGATGATGGAAGTGGGTCGGGTTCAGGAGATTCTGGCGAAGAGGACGATTCACCGGAACTTGTACATGTTGATGAAGATTTCTATTATATGGCACACGTTATGAGATTAGCTGCGATGTTGCATTCTATAGTGTCATTGGCAATGCTCATAGCCTATTATCACTTGAAGGTGCCTTTAGCTATATTCAAGAGAGAGAAAGAAATTGCTAGAAGATTGGAGTTTGAAGGCTTATATATTGCTGAACAGCCTGAGGATGATGATTTGAAATCGCACTGGGATAAATTAGTTATTTCGGCAAAGTAAGTTCTATCTTATATCAATGATGCTCGATTCATTATCACTCTTTACTTTAGGTCCTTCCCGGTTAATTACTGGGACAAGTTTGTTAAGAAAAAAGTCAGACAGAAGTATAGTGAAACATATGATTTTGAATCAATTAGTAATCTTCTGGGAATGGAAAAGACATCTTTCCAACAGCAAGATTCTGAAGAAAAAAAGAGTATAATTTCAATGTGAGTAGATACATTATTTTTATTCCTGAAGTTTTTTATTTATCTAATATAAATAAGTTATGAAAAGGGTGAATAATTTATTAGGGAGTTTGTTACATTGAAATTCAAAATACATAAATTTTCCATCAAATTTAATCATTGGATCACTATTTAAATACGAAATATTGAAAGTCATGAATCTTAGTTTGAATCAATAAGAATTTGTTGTAAAGCTGATTATTTTATGTATTTTTAGGATCATCAATATCGACTGGCGTTACCAAATCTGGAAATCTGGAGTAACGATAACAGATAACTCTTTTCTGTACTCTCTGTGGTACTTCACTTTCTCAATTCTTGGCAACTTCAACAACTTCTTTTTTGCTGCTCATCTCCTTGACGTTGCAGTTGGTTTTAAAACTCTGCGCACCATCTTACAATCCGTAACTCACAACGGAAAACAGCTGGTTCTCACCGTGATGCTCTTGACAATCATTGTGTATATCTACACAGTAATCGCTTTTAACTTCTTCAGGAAATTTTATGTACAAGAAGAGGACGAAGCTGTTGATCGAAAGTGTCATGATATGTTAACGGTGAGTGTCATCGATTTGTCTTGAAAGTATTTGAACTGCTGATTACTTATTTTGGTTTCAGTGCTTCGTGTTCCATCTCTATAAAGGTGTCAGGGCTGGCGGTGGTATAGGTGATGAAATTGAACCGCCAGATGGCGATGATTACGAAGTGTATCGAATTATGTTTGACATAACATTCTTCTTCTTTGTAATTGTTATATTGCTGGCTATAATCCAAGGCAAGTATACGAACGGAATTACCTTTCAATGATTTTATGAATAATTTTCGGCTATAGGTTTGATTATTGACGCTTTTGGTGAGCTTCGTGACCAGCTGGAGAGTGTAAAAGAAGATATGGAGTCAAACTGTTTCATTTGTGGTATAGGAAAAGACTACTTTGATAAAGTTCCGCATGGTTTTGATACACACGTGCAGCAAGAACACAATCTTGCTAATTACATGTTAGTATACTTGTTTCTATAATTTACTTGATATCAATGTGACCATTTTTTGTTGTAGGTTCTTTCTTATGCATCTTATAAATAAACCAGATACTGAGCATACTGGTCAAGAGACTTACGTGTGGAATATGTATCAGCAGCGATGTTGGGACTTCTTCCCAGTAGGTGACTGCTTCCGTAAACAGTATGAGGATGAGTTAGGAGGTGGCGGAGGCTAGCAAATAATCTAATATAATGATATTTTATGCTCAAAGTTTTTTCATTAAAAAATCTATTGACGATATATTGGTCACCATCTGCAAATTTTATTGCAGTTTGCATATTTTTGAAGTTACATTTGTACATAAGCTTATATATTTATAAGGGTACAAACTTGTCGATCATAGTCCAAATTGTATGCCTTACATTATACTGCTAATATTGGTATTTCTGATGTATGTGCAGAGTCTCAATTATAAATATTTTATCGTTTATTTGTATTTTACTAAACATTTTTAGCTAGTCTTATGGTAATATTTCTAAATACAATAAACTGAAAATAATTAGAATAATTATTTTTATAATTGAATAAAAATAATTCTTTTTGAACTTTCTACTTCCATATCAATATATAAAAACGGAAACTTCTATACGAAGAACAAAACTGACAAAGTCTATTGAATATTGATTAATTATAACTCAAAAACTTACCTAATATTAGTGTTAATCAATGATAACAGTTGAAAGTCTTTCGCTGGTAGCATTACTGTGATAAATGAAACATGAGAAAGTTATTTACTTCCAAAATCACAGAAACAATATCTTTGTCATATATAGTATACATATACTATATTCTGTAGCAATCCTGTGAATGATATCTGATTCAATTCCAAAGTAATTGTTTTGAAAGTATTCTTACTTTTGTGTAACTCAATGTTTATATGAAAGTAGTTGTTATGAGATGTTTTCTTCCAGTACATGGAAGAAAGCTACTTTATTTCATGACCTACATATCTTTGTAAAGGGTTAACTTTGGAATTAATTGCTTTATTTCTTTGGAAGATTTTCACAATTTTTTTGTATGAAGATGGAGAAGTAGGAAACCAAAACCTGTCTTTCCCAAAAAATTGGGGATGTTATGGAGCTCCGTAACTGTAACCGAAAATGTCGGATATCTGAAATAAAAATATATCTGTGACCTTTACTCTGGTACAAAGCTTTCGGATATACAATAGGTTTTCGATTCACCGCTGGCGCGAGTTATGTGAAGAGATTTTGCAGAGTATCCAAGGAAATGCAGTGTTTGCAGATTCCCACCCCAGATCCAGAAACGATCATCTTTATAACTTTTAATTCATTCATTTTGCAGATCTCGATGTGAGAAGTTCTCTAGAAATTTTTATTGTAATTTTTGAGTAGAATAAATTGTTTTTAAAAACAGTTTTCGACTTCAAAGTTACTTAACTCTCACTTTAGCAAAGGCATGTGATATTGCAAAAGGTCACTCAAAGTCAATATCAGAACGCGCTCTAAAATGAATGAAGGTCATTCAAGGTTAAATCCAAATATCGAGAAAAAATTATAGGCGCCAAAATTGTGGGAAATTCAATAATATACAACTTTGTTTGTTACAATTTATTTTGTAAAATCGAAAATAAATAATTTTATCCGTTTTTTTTCTCGGGTTTTAATCTTAAAATATCTTTATTACGGAAAAATTGAAGTGGACCAAAATCAAAGAGGAATTCAAGAAACTACAGATCGTTCAATGTCGAATTCTTGAATCTGCGAAATAGTCGCATCAAACAATGAAGGCATTCAATGTCAAACCTGAAATATTACCTCAAAGTCACCTTGCCTGAGTCGTCGTGTGATGTAGGTTAAGGTCGTTCAAGGTTAAACTCGAAACGCCTCCTCAATGTCACTTCGGGTACATTGTGCCATGTAGGTTCAAAACTTCAAGTTGCATAACTGACTCAAGTTCATTTCAGATCAAAGTCACTTTGTCGAAACTATGTGAAGTGAATGAAGGTCGTTCAAGGTTGCGACGTTGCGTCGTATAAGTTCAAAACTACAAGCCGCGTAACTGGCTCGAGTCCATTGACAATTTCATCTCCATCTTTTTCTCGAGTTCAAATTGGAAAATATCGATATTAGCGAATTGTAGGGAATTCAAGTAGCTGCACATCGTTCAATGTCGAATCCTTTAATTTTCTAAATAGTCGCATCAAACAATGAAGGTCATTCAATGTCTCAAAGTCACCTTGTCAGCGTCGCTGTGTTACGGAGGTCAAGGTCGTTCAAGGTTAAACTTGAAACGCCCCTCAATGTACGCTGAATCGTATAGGTTCGAAACTTATCGAAAACATGGGGAGTGAATGGCGGTCATTCAAGGTTGAACCCAAAACACTTCGTCAAAGTCACCTTGGCTTCTCCGTGTGACATATATAGAGGTCATTGTCAGAATGCAGCCCAAAAGCATTAATCCATGCAGTGGAAGGTCATTCAAGGTCGAATCCTCAAATCTTCGAAATAATATTCATTATGCGCGATATTAAACTGACTCCAATGAGTCGGCGGTCCCTCTTTTGAATGCTCACTCAAAAAATGGGAAAGGGAAGGGGAATACATGAGCGCTCCCATATTCACTTCAGCAAAGGCATATGATTATGCAAAAGGTCGTTCAAAGTCGAATCTTCGAAATAGTCGCGTGGATAAATGAAGGTCGTTCACGGTCAAATCCAAAAACACTTGTTCAAAGTCACCTTGCCTGCCTCGTGTGTCGTTGGTGAGAATCGTTCAATGTCAAACTCAATACAATCATTCAAAGTCACCTTAGTTACGTTGAATCGTGTAGGTGCAAAACTGGCTCGAATTCATTCGAAGTGAAAGTCACCTTGTCGAAACTATGGGGAACTATTGAAGGTCATTCAAGGTTAAACCCAAAATACAATCTCTAAGTCACCTTGTCTGCGTCGTCATATACGTAGATCAAGGTCGTTCAAGTTCAAACTCGAAACACCTCCTCAAAGTCACCTTGGCTGCTTCGTGTGACGTAGAGGTCATTTCAAGGTTAAACGTGGTAGGGGGAGGTTCTAAAATCGGCTTAAACTAACTACTCGTAAGTGATTATCAAGAAAGGAAATCAGGAATTTGCACTCTCAAGGGGGAAAAATAGGAGGTTCAAAGATTGTAGTGAAATTCGTCAGTTTTGAGGTGGAAATATGAAGTTATGGGTTGATAAAAATATTCTTACTATTTGTTTAAAAAGACAAACCAATTTCTACGCGGGCGAAGCTAGTAATTTATATTTATACTCTGACAATACAGTAACAAAAAAAAATTGCCAACTGTACGAAGTAATGAATAGTTTCGACAATAATACGCATCATTACCCCCACGCATCTTTTTCTGTCGTCTTCCAGTAGACGCGACGCGTAATGTCTTACTGCCTTGTGTCAAATTAATTTAATTTTGATAACGATTCGTCCAAATTGATCAGTGTGTGGGACAAAATGTATCTATATTGAATACTTAAAACCACAATTATATCAATTTTATAAGAATTTGACAGATATTCTGAAATGAGCCTTGTAATAAAAGTATCCAATTTGATTGTATTCATGATTCACTATTTCGCATATAGTTGCTATCATATAAGAGGTAAATATATGCTCTTGCAGACTTTTATTCAGAACTTACTTAATTACAAGATGGCTCTCAGGGAGCAAGAATTTTTCCGACTTACTCAATACTTATCGTTAAATTATGACCAAAATCACACAAAACCTTTGTGAATTGTAGCCTATATGTTATTCTAATGTATAAGCTGTATTTATTTGAAGTTTCATCTGAATCCGTTCAGACGTTTAGGCGTGAAAAGCCACAAACATATATTTATCCATCCTCGCAAACTTTCACACTTATTATATCAGTATAGAGTATAGATTAGTTTAGATATAGATTATTGACTAGGAAAATGTTTATTACAATTCGATTATTGATTACGATATCAAAAACTAACCAAAACTATTTCTTGTGTTTACTCTGATTCCGTGAAAGGAATTCCACTTAATTTTCTATATTTTCATATATCCTAATATTCCTGAATATTCTACAAAATAACATTTTGCAAAATATTTACTATTCTCTCTACCCAGATATACAAGTTTTTTTTTAAGAAAGTCAGTGGAGCGTGTTCTGAGAGCTACGAAAATGATAATAATGTTTTTTTACCACATCACAGATATCCAGTATAACATTTATAAATAATGGATCAAGAAACTAATTCCAGGTCTTTCGAGAATGTGAATTTGTCTTCAGCCAAATATGTTCATTCACAAAGTAACTATAATACTTGAATGTTACTTCAAATTCTTTCTTTCAGATTTTCGTGTTTTTTCAGGATAGATTTGCATACTGAAAACCGCATAATCGTTACGGAACATAGGAATGTGCGTGATGTCCAAGTATAATGGGCATGGCCTGAATTTTCCTGGGGTTACCTCCACTGTTTTGCTGGTGGAGAATAAATGTCATCAGAAAGATTGATGGGCGCATCTCTTGAGCAGCTAGAAAGTGTTTGGGGTACGTTAGAAAATTCAGATAAAAATTTGCTCGTTGGTGAATTCGAATCGGTGAACCTATTCCTCTAAAAATGTTATTTTCATGATGGCAACATCACACATGATTTTTTTGAATCCCTTTGTGAATTACCTTCAGGTAATATGAAGCAACTCAATGTCGGGGTACGACATTGTGTACGTACATTGTGTACGAATAAATTGTGTGTATTTTTTATAATGTTATCCAATTTGGTACTGAAGAGCTTTAAGGCAAGTCTCTTACGGTGAAACATCGATATATACCAGTGAGGATGATAGTGTTCTATGTAAGTGCAATTTGTTACCATTCATTTGAAGTAGAACTCATGTGTGCGATATCAAATTTTTATTCCACAACGAATGTTTGAAATACAAAACGAGTAGAGAAATGTACCTT
>WOGN01007124.1:0-12025 GCA_015342105.1 Leptinotarsa texana | reverse complement strand
GTAGCTGTTTCAGGAGGACTTTCTATCAGTTTGTGTCTGAAAGTTACTTCTTTGTATGATCTACACATCCATATATAGATTTACTTCCTTCCTTTCTGTGGAAGATTCCCCCATCCTTCTTTTTTGTATCAAGATGGAGTAGTAGAAAGCCAAAAACTTTCCCAAAAATTAACCACTCCTAAAAAATGTAACCCCTTCAATCCCAGATTTTTCTTTTTCAATGTCTTGTCTTTCGCAGTGGCCAACACTTTTTGAAGTGCAGTATGGAAAGCTACTCTTATATTGAATATTTTGAATGTTCAGACCAATCCATTGGTGTATTTGGGTTCATATATAAACGCTGTGAATTTTGAATCTTTCTCTTTCCGAAAAGTCTAAGCACTTAGGAAGATACTTCCTAAGTTTTTATTCTCTAATTATTTTATCCACTATATTTATTGGATACCCGTTGCTTTTAGCAACCTCCCTAACAACTTTTTTCTCAATCTCATATCTTTCCTTGCTCAAGGGTAATGTTAGCAGTCGTGTTCTTTCTATAAACATCAAACTATAGACCCTTATCGACATTTCCAATAACTAGTACATCGAAAAATAGTATATGTTGTTGAGGCAAAATACAAAATCCTCTACCTTACTCCTATTGAAATCTGTTCATGAATAGATTAGCCATGCTTGGCGACAACGGGCTTCTTATTGACGTACCCTCATGTTGCCCATAAAAACAGTTGGCTAACTGGAAGCAATTTTATTCCATGCTCAAAGGTAGGTAGTTTAGCACAGAATCAATAAGAGTTAGTAGTTGGGGTATTAGTGGTCGGTGTAGTTAGGTGACACAAACAAATAGTAGTTAGGTCACTAGCATATAAAAACACTAACATAGAAGTGAAATTTAGTAATAATGATTTCCTGAGGACGTTAACCTGGTTAGCGAAAAGCGCGTCGGTGGACCGTAATTTTTGTTCTGTCGGAAAAGTGTTTTCAATTAATTCATTTCACGTCAGAGGTTCCAGTACGAAATTTCAAGACAACGTATTGTATAGCGAAACATTTATTGCGTTTCTCTATAATGTAGCGTTAGTAGAGAACCTATAACAGTTGAATCGAATCTATATTAATCACTGAAGAAACTGAAATTGATGTACTTATGGCAACAACTAATGATATGACATTCTTTGAGTTAGATGGCTCAACTTGAAATTATCCAAGACAAGTTGAATTGTTTCATCTAATGTATAGCCAAATAATGAATGTTTGTGAATTAATTCGATTTTTTCCTGATTCCTAATAGTTTTCTTGATAGTCAGAAAACTCTACTCGGTCTCAAAAGAAATCATACAGTGAGACAAGTCTGCGATGAGTGGTTTTGAACCACGAATACTTTGTATTTATGTTTCGGTTTCGAAGAGACAAAAAAAATTCACTGATTACGTGCTTACTGGTGATCGCTCGGGCTCTATCAATATAAAACCCAAAACTCTGTGTGGAAAAATCAACTATCACGTATCTATTCCATTCCATTTTATAGGGGACCCGGTATTTCAATTCAATTATGATCATGATGATGAACTCTATACGTCAATATAGTACACGTAGACACTTCAGAATCTCATTTAGGAAGTTGGTATATTTACCTGGAAAACGATGGCGTCACGTTCGAGTCGACTCATATTCTTGAATATCGTATCGATAATATCGTGATATTTCTCTCTCTGGAGAAAGCTAGGTCCGTCTTTCTCGAAGAAATCGATGAAATCGTATAGAAGGAAATACGTTCCTGAAACAAATAAAAGTTCGTCAATATATAGTAGTTGCTCTATAATTATATTTCGACCGATAAGGAGTAGTACATTACAGTCCTCTCACATCGGAACTCACTCTACTTTTTCATGAACGGTTTTATTTAGCTTGCCTTGTTTGTTTGTTAGGGTCAAATTCAGTAATTGAAGTTTGACCTCCTTCTTGTTGACAGATTAATCTGATATTTGATGCACACATTTAGTTTGGATGACAATACAATTCAATGATTTCTGTATCTTTGTAAATTGAAGATGGCCGCAGCTACAAAATGATGGATTACGTATTTTTTCACAACTACCTCAATATGGGTGTCAAATGACAGGGCTTGACTAGTTGAATGTACACTTTGCAAAAGATGTAAATCTTACCGTTTTTGTCATAATAATTCTGCAATCTAATTGAAAATAATAGAATGAATTTATCTAAATTTGATTCTAACCTCAGTTCTGTCATAATCAGTCCATGACTACAGTTTTTTATAAATTTTAAAGATTTCTGGAATTCAGTTACGTTAAACTACTCCTTTGTAATTTTCATTCGAGTATTAAAAATGCTCTCTGTAATATTCAATATATTTCATTTATTTTTCGATATATTAAAGGGTGTAGCCGTTACTATGTGGTCCTATGTGGTTACTATGTGGAGACCCTCATGAGCTGAGAAATAATACTTTCTATGTTTTATTACCATTTTAATTCGTAACTAACTTTACTTCAATTTCGCCCTGTAAGGGAACTTCCAAACTGATACAATAAACTGAAGCCCTTATATTTCCAAACCGGTAAGTAAACAAGATCGATTTGATCATTTAGCGGGTTATATCTGCAATGGTTATGCTGACGAATTATCAAGGGATTCAAATAATTGAGTTTCCAACCTTTGATTGCATAGTGCTAAATTTTCGTATCGTTTAGATTCGGGAACGAGTAGTGGCAAGGAATTATAAGGAATAGTTTGGAGACGTCAAATCATTTTCACCTTGTCTACAGGACCTTCAATATTCAGCATACCGTTTTGAGAAATTTCGGCCACATTGTCCAACATAAACACTATTACACTCCTAACACCCAAGCTTATAAACTTCAGATTTTTCAATCTTGTCCACTTTATCTTTGGCTACTTCTACTCTGTTCATTCACCAAAATATGTTAGAGTTTAAAACAATGTATTTGTAGTAAAATGGTCATTTAAGGAATTATTGAACTTTATCTTCGAAAATAAAAATGAAAACAAAAATAAAAATTTATTAGCGTTCCGGGGCGACTTCAATGATTCCAGTGGAGTATTTGCTTTTTCATCTAATGGAAAACCCAGAAAAACCTGCAGCACCACATCATTTGAGGATCTTGACCTGCCAATGTCCAAAATGTACAGTGTCTCCAGAGGCTCCAGTTGATTCAATACATCGCCAGAACACTTCATGACACGATTATCATCAAAGTTAAACCAGCCCGTTTCGTCTTTGACCAAGGCGTAATAATGATCAAATTCAACGCCAGAACCACAGTAAATAATGAATGCATGAATATTATAATAGTGGTCTGCTAGAGTCAAATGTTCATCTATATCAAACCTTCGAAAGAGTTTCTTGCTTCCGTCAAAAGTTGAGTCTTGTTTGAAGATCATCAGGGTTATTATTAGATTGACAGTTTCTATACTTTTTTCCTCATAACAGTCAGTTTGGCGCATGTTTGACAATACAGTCGATCATCACCTGTTGAAAATTCCAGTTTTAGATGATTTACCAATGAATAAATTTCTTGATTTTGATTTTTGACCTTTGGATATATTGATCTGTACATGAATTTGAAGCTTTGTTTTCTGACTAACTTCTAGATTGTGTCTGCATTGAAACCATTATCATGTCCTATCTGTATGATTATTTTAACTTCTCTATCGAGATTGTCAGCAAATGAAGCTAGTGAGAGCACTCCAGCTACCTCGCTGTAGAAAATATTATTCGTCATTTTTCATTACCACATATTCATTAGAACACATAAATTTGTCATCTCCTCACTCTCAAATGAGTGGAAATAATAGATGAAGTTATGAGATGAAATTGAAATAATGTGTTTGAAGCCAACATTATGATTCTGAAGTTGATTATGCGTTAAAAGTTCAAATTTTGACTATAGTGTAGAAGTTACAGAATGGCGTTAAATTACGAGCCCTAACTCATAATGATAAAAAGAATATGTTTCCCTTCAGCTAACATTCTAACTATATGTTTTATAACGAGAGTGGATATTTCGTTCAGTTGAAATTTCATATTATAATTTTCCGAAAGGAAAACTCAGTTATTTCATGAAACTAATGTTATAGTTTCCACTTCAATAATGCAATTAATGCCATATCATTTGAGGCATAATTTGAAATCTTGCAAATATACAATGATTCCAAATGAACTCAGGATTTTGGTTAAGATGTATTTATAAGCGCCAACCGTATCATACTGAGATTTTAGGTTTGATCCTACAGCCTTTACTGTTACTCGTATCTAATTACTGAGGAACGGAGACAATCTGAGTATCTATAATTGAAATCACAACTATACTATATATGTGTTTTTTAAGTGACATTTTTGGGCAAAAGTCCATGCTTCTTACTCTTCTTTTGAGAATTTGAGATTCCAACTGATGAATGAATGGAGCCAAATCGATAATAAATATTAATGAAGAAAATAGAAATGAAACTTTCTATGTTTTTCCACTTTTATTGTAACTAACGTTACTGCAGTTTCGTCCTATATGGACATTTTCAAACCTTTACAATAAACTAAGAATGATTCATTACATTAGCCATTATATACCACCCCTGTAGGTAAAAATAGAGGTAGGCTTAATTGCTTAATTTACAGATCACAATGCGAATCTACCAATTTAAAAACCGGCGAGTAAACTAAATCGATTTCATCATTTAACAGGTTGCAACTGCAATGTTTATGCTTGTGAATGATTGAGTTTGTAACCCTTCCTTGCATAGTGCATAATTTTCGTATCGTTTACTTTCGGAAACTTGTGGTTGCATGTCAAGGAATGATTTAAAAACGTCGAATCATTTTTTCCTATTTCATCAGTTCGGACTTCCATTGTCTAATATAATATAAATTGACTTGAAAACCCTGAAAAAACAAGTTATCACCCGAAGACGATTGTAGATACTAACAATCGAAACGTCGTGAGGTAACTTGGTTTGAAATCTTTTAATTTTTATTTTTCATTTTTGTTATTGATAATTTTTGATTTTCATTTTTCAGCTTTCATCAATATTTCAATTTTCATGTTATTTTTTGTGATTTCAGCTTTTCGTTTAATGACATTATTATTTTCGGTTAATCAAATTGATTTTTTTAATTATTTTTTCAGGATTTTCAAATCAATTTATATTATATTAGACAATGGAAGTCCGAACTGAAGAAATATACCACGAAACATTGTCAACCACCTTCAAACAAACAATTTTTCCTAGTCTGAATGCCCTTTCATGTTCAGCATACCGTTTTTGGAAATTTCGTCCACATTGTCCCACATAAATACTATTACACTCCGGACACTCAAGCTTATGAACTTCGGATTTCATCAATCTGTTCACCTCATCTTTGAAATGAGATAACCTGGCATGTGGTCTGTGTGCCACTTCCACATTGTTTTTTCTGAAGAAACACTCAATTATCTCTGTTCTTTTTCCAAAATATGTTAGCGTTACTCATTTCTTGATTTCTGGGGTATATTCTGAGGGTATATTAATCTCTAAGTAAATTTCCGGCTTTGTTTCCTGACTAACTTCTGGATAGTATCTGCGTTGAAATCATTATTATGACCTATCTGTGTAATTATATAAATTTCCCTAGCTATATTGTTAGCAGACAAAGGCAGTGAGAATGCTCTGTGCAACATTGAATTATAGGCTGCTAATTTATGACTGGATGAAAAGAATCACTTGGGATGATGACGTCTGTATAGCTGGGTTTTCTGAAAACATTGAACTCAAATTTATTCTCATTGTGTGTAATGGTCAGGTATAAGAAATTTATCTGTTTCTTTATTTCTGTTTCGAGTGTGAACTGAATATTGTTATTGAGATCATTCATGAATGTTAAAATTGGTTCAGCTGTCGTGTAGTACCTGTGAAATACTGAAAAATATCGTCTACCATAAATGAATATGTTTTTTACCCAGGTCGGAATTTAATATAGTGGTCTCCAAGTTGTTCATGAAACTGGAAACCTGAATCATGTTTATAAAATTTGTTGTTGAACTGTAGGTAGCTCTGATTCAGGCACATATCGAAACTTCAAAGGAAGTGATATGGTCTAATATGTCTAAAATGAGGGGCTTACACTCGTTGTACGGTATGTTGGAGAATATACTCTTCACATCAAATGAAACTAAAATTGAATTATGTGGCGTGGCTTGGTTCCTTATGTTATATACTGAACTCAGTGAAATTTCAATGCTGTGAGGTGGGACGAAATTGGTAATATTTTTGAACAACTTGTTGAGACGTATTCCTAGTTCTCTTACCGGACTATTTATATACGAAACTACTGGTCTTATGGGGTTATCCTCTTCATGTATTTTTATTAAGCCATATAGTTTAGGGCTCATGTTGGTGATTTTCCGTTTCTCTGATTTCGTGAAAATGATTTTAGTATCTAAGAGAAAATTTTTCAGTTCATTTTGACTAGTTTTCGTTGGGTCTTTCTTGATGGGAGTAAGGTTTTCATTTCGAATGACTGATTCAATTTTCTGAACATATGTTTCCCGTTCAAGGTTAACGGTGGCATTCAATTCATCAGCTTTCGTGAAAGAAGATCATTATTTCTTATTTTTTGTTGAATAGTTTTTATTATACCTGTTTCTCTACTGTTTGCTAAAGAGAATGGATGGTTCTGAATTACTTCATTCATCTTGTATATCTCTATTATCTGTCTGTTTCGATGCCATAGCTGTATCTGTTATCAGATAGTAGACCTAACTTGATCATAGAAAGTGTAGAATTCTATCTGGTGGAGTTGATAAGTAAGTTCAGAGTGAAATACCTTCAAGTACTGTTGCAGAATACTCCTTTTTGAGAACAGTATCCTGTACTCTTCTTTTAGCCAGATCACTCGTGCCTTCATTATCGCCTTTCCCACTGCTGGTGTTTTTGTCCTAGTCTTGATGTTAATAAATGTTCAGGATATTTTTTCTCCCCTTTTGGCCTTAACTACATGGCCTAATGAAGTTACATAAACAGGATAACCCCATAAGACCAGTAGTTTCGTATATAAATAGTTGTTCAAAAATATTACCTATTTCGTCCCACCTTACAGCATTAAAATTTCACTGACTTTAGTAAAAAACATAAGAAACCAATTCACGCCACATAATTGAATATTGCAATGTTGCACAGAGTATTCTCACTGCCTTTGGCTGCTAACAATCTAGCTAGGAAAATTGATATAATTACACAGATAGGACATAATCATGGTTTCAACGCAGATACTATCCAGAATTTATCAAAAAACAAAGCCGGAAATTGACTCACAGATAAATATACCCTCAGGCCAAACAACATCAAGAAATGGTAACGCTAACATATTTTGGAAAAAGAACAGAGATAATTGCTGGTTTCTTCATAAAAAAAAACAATGTGGAAGTGGTATTCAGACCACATGACCTCATTTTCTTTTCAATGCCAAAGATATGGTGAACAAGTTGGAGAAATCTGGTGTTTATAAGACTGAGTGTCCGGAGTGTAATAGTGTTGATGTGGGACAATGTGGCCAAAATTTCCAAAAACGGTATGTTGAACATGAAAAGTCCTTCAGATTAGGAAAAATGATTCGACATTTTCAAACCATTCCTTGGCATGCAACCACAAGTTTCCGAATCTAAACGATACGGAAATTTTGCACTGTGCAAGGCAGGGTTACAAACTCAATTATTCAGAATACTTGGAAATTCACAAGCATAAACATTGCACGTGCAACCCGTTAAATGATCAAATTGATTTAGTTTACTCGCCGGTTTTTGAATTAGCAGATCCGCATTGTGAACTGTAAATTCAGGTATTCATTCAAGCCAAGTACCTCTATTAGTCCCTATTGGGGTGGTATATGAAAGTTAATGTAATGAATCTTTGTTAGTTTATTGTATATTGAAAATATCCGTACAGGACGAAACTGCAGTAACGTTTGTTTCAAATAAAAGCGTTAAAAACATAGAAAGTTTCATTTCTCTTTTCTTCATTATGATTTCCTACCACGTAGTAACGGCTGCATCCATCAATTTATTGATAATGAATCTGAAATGTAGGCAAACTGAAAAGTTTACCCTGGAAGGTTACTGCGTAATATGAAACACTGAAAAGTCCAATTAGACACTAACTTAACGTATTCATGAATACGTCTGTCTTCAGAACCTGGAAGGAATTGACTCTTGAACAAAGCCTCCATTTTGAAAATCATGCCTTTCCGTTTTCATAACCTCGAGTTGAGGTGGATTTTTTGTGATTCGAAATTGAAAAAGGATTATTTTCTGGAACGTTTAAATGAAATTAGGTATACGAATTCCATTTTTTCCTATATCGATTATCAATTTCGTGAGCAAAATTTAAGAATAACACTGCACTCTTGTGGTTTATATTACATAGCTGCTTCTTGGGGGAACTTTTCATTTTTCTCTCAAGTACACTCCAGCAGTTTCTTCATTTACTTACTTGACTTTCTTGTTTACTTTTCAGTATGCCGTTCAGTTTCACTAATCTACTCTGTATCATCAATTTCATCATAATTCATTTTCGGTCTTCGAAAATTTCTTTCAAATATATTGTTCTCGTTCTGTGGAGTAGTTGAATATTGAAGAATTCTATCAGTTCGGACTTCCATCGTCTGATATGATTCTAATATGAAATTTATGAAACAACGAATAAAATTTAAATGAATAGCTTAAACGTCAACTATATCAGGCAATAAAACGTGAAATGAAATTACAATAAAACGAATGAAGTAGTCAAGATGAAAGATGAAAATGACCATTGAGTAAAAGAATAATTCGAATACAAAATCTACAAAATCAGTTTTCACACGAGCTGCCGATTCTGTTCTGTTGCCTCATTCTACTAGAGATGTGTCATTTAATACTACGTTTCAAGAAAAATTGCCCCCATTGAAGCGATCTACTCACGTTATGAAAAGGAATTCCGTAAATCTTCTCCCACATATCTTATAGAGGAAAATATCAAACTTAATAATTCCAACACCAATGTCATTCCATCTCGGATCGATAAAAGGAAATATAACGAAAACTTCTCTAACCTTGTTTTGAGTAAAATAGCTGATGGTGACATTAGGTCAGCTATCAGAATCTTAAGCTCAAGTGCTACGTTAGCCGACTACGATGTATCCACACTTTCAGTACTTCGATGAAAACACTCACGATCAGATTCCTTCACGCATTCTCTCGATTTGCAACTACAACACGATTTAAATAATTGAAGAAACAATACGTTCAGGCCAGTCTCAAGTCCCTACACTAGAGGTTAACAGACTGATACTCATCATATAACAACTACTCCCCTGGCTAATACCACGAAGGGCGATGAATTATATTCGACAGATGTTAGGGCTGGAACCTTCACTAAAATTATTCCTGCATATGATGTTAGCGATACAACTGCCGCAATAGTTTTTCAATTATTGGAACACACTTGCAGACCGGTTTCGGGATGCTTGGCCACTCGACAGTTCAAGGTGTTGTCTACCATCAACATGAAGTCGATGATTAACGATAATTGAAAATCGAATTCCTTCAGAGTAGCATTTCTCGAACTAGGTTGAAGCAGGCACAAACAATAGGTTTGTCATCGCCCCATCTGCCTGTGAACGAGGTAACCAACCTCATATCTGAAATTTGCCCAATTCCTCGTAACGGGTATTTTTTATAGAGGTATAGAACTTTAAGTTGGCATTACTCTTCATGATGGCGACCGATTTAACAGCTGTCAAGTGATTTATTCTTAGTTTGGTTTGGCAATTCGTCATGAATAGACTCACGCCTGAACAACGCTTGCAAATAGTGCAATTTTATTTCGAAAATAATGGTTCTGATTTGTGATGCTATTTATTGGCAAAAAAATCCCAACTCGGTGAATTATAGGCCTTGAAGAAGCATCCCACTAGAAGCGAAAGCTTGGCAAAGTAGAGCTGAGTTTTGATTTTTGATTTTTTGACTGATACACCCCGTTAATCTTTTTCACTGTACATTTAGATGTAATGTACATATAGATGTAAATCTGTGCTTTACCTCTTTCTCTTTTCATCTTTACTAGCTTGTAGTACAACTGACTCACCTTATATACCCAAGTGTATAAAAAATGGTGAATAAACATTATTATTACTATTATCATCATATGATCTGCTTCAGATAAACGTGTACTAGGCATAACATTCATTTTAATAACTATTATTCAAAGGAACTGATACAAATTAGGAAATTATAAAACAACATAAATTAATTGGCGCTCCGGGGCGACTTTATTGATTCCATTGGCGCATTTGCTTTTTCAGCTGCAGCAAAACCCGACAAAACCTGCAGCACCACATCATCTGAAGATGATGTGAATAACTGACATTATATTATCAGAGATGAATTGAAAAATCACTGATTTTCAGTTCTTCATTTGAAAATTTTAATACATACTTTTTTTGTGGTTTAACTTCTTGCTGATTGTTTGAGATAATCGATCCTATGAGAGATTAAGACATTTTTCATTCCTTGAAATTTAGTTCTTCATAGAATTTGTGTCTGACGTAACATATTTTGCGGAACCGAAAATATATTTCGAGTTCTGAATTTATCATTAAATATCCCTCATTTGCACATTCGCTCAACCAGTCCTCATTACAGCATCATTATTAATCAATTCAGTGAACCGTTTCGCAATTCACCAAATGATCAGGTGAAACAAACGATGATAAATTTCATTGGCTTACTTGAGCCCTATCTACCCTTACATTAGTCCACTAACAACGTAAAGCAAACAAAGAGGGACTCAAGATGATCGAGCGAAATCCTGCTATCACTTACCTGTGAATCTCTGAGCAACAATCTACCCAACTCCAACCGAAATCCACACCTAGTAAATTGACAAGTGGTTTTGTACTACCATGAAATTAGACTTTTGATAGAAAATTATATGTCGTAGCGCTGTTCAGAATCAAAGGCAACATGGTTTCGATCATGAAGAGTTTAGGAAGTGAACTATGACAATTCAGATGTAAAAAACGAAGGTGTGTTTATATTAATGATTTTTTTACACTGTTCTTCAGGTTATACCCAACTACAGAACAGGGATATAAGTTAAATCACAATATAATACAATTATAATAAGTTATAAGGTAAAAACAATACATATAGAATAAGCTGAAGGAAAAAGACCTAATGTCAGAGATGGAACAGTAAAAAATGTTGAGCTGACAATTTGCTGAATTGCATTTGACACGCATGTGTCAAATGATCAATTTAAAAAGAAAAATTGTGGAGGGACAATCACTACGGCAACTCAAGCTATTCTCAGCATGTCTACTCAACAGTGCATCACGGGAAAATCCAATTAGTGGATAGATATTGGGTGGTAAGAATAATACCGGAGTAAAAACTCCGAGTTTTTCATAGTTTTTCGTAGCTACGGGCTACGGAGAGACAACACCATCAAGATCTTACCTGCAGATGAGGGAAACGCTATTGTTGTGATGGATACTGATCTCTATGAACAGAAGATCGAAGAGGTGCTTCAGAAAAGCAAATACACGAAGATCGTAAAAAACCCTACTGCATCGATTGCAAGGAAGTTGTACCAGACTTTGAAAAAACACGAAGTTTACTTTACGGAAAAAGAGAGATCATTGCTAACACCGCACCACAGTAAGCCCCCACACCTGTATGGAGTACCCAAAATTCACAAAAAGGATGTTCCGCCCAGACCGATCATTAGCTCCAGAGATGCAGCCACACAAAAATTGTCCAGATTTTTACTACCAATAATCAAACCACTGCAGGGTAAAACATCATCTTTCGTGAAAAATTCAAGGCACTTTGTTGAACTACAAGGGGAAATCGAAGTCAAAGAGCAAGATCAACTGATCAGTTTCGACGTGGAAAGCCTCTACACCAACGTTCCTGTCGAAGAAGCACTTCAAATCATACAGAAGAAGCTATCCGAAGATGGGGACCTGAAAGATAGA
>WOGN01007122.1:0-12026 GCA_015342105.1 Leptinotarsa texana | reverse complement strand
TCATATTAGATAATGGAAGTCCGAAATAATGAAATGCACCAAGAAACATTGTCAACTACCTTCAAACAAACGGTGAATATTCAAATTTGGCACATTAGTATGGTAGTGCGATATGAGTTATTGAATCATTTAACCTACAATCCGAATCACCATTGAGCCTTTGCGCCTTATTACGATTAATCTACGAAATGACTGATACTTTTAAAATATCAAAATACAGAATTTGCGAAAATGTGTTTTGATTTTCTACTCCTCCACAAAAAAACTAATCTAAATATTTCTTCTTTTCCATTTTACTTCAGTTTCTGATAAAAATATGAAAAAACGCTTCATTATCATTTTCTCGTCAACTTCAATTGAAATGAAATAATTTTATATAGGAAAATATAATTTTTATCATAACTCATAATTCAATCTAATATCGAGTTTAGTATTTTTGAGTTGAGTTATTAGTAATTTGAAAACATTTGTGCCAATATCTAGAAAGATAATTTATATTTTCCCAAAATGAGATTACTCTATTATCAAAAGAATTTGAGAGCTTTATCAAACTAGAAATTGAACTTTTCAAATAGATACGTATAATTAATAATATCTAAGCTATTCTTTACAGAGTCAGTGTCTTCAATATTTTTCTGATGAAGAGAGTTGTTCCAAATACATTACTAACAACAGAAAACTATTGGACCATGTATTGTGCACTTTTTTATGTATGTACTTTCAGAAGATACGTTTTCGAAGGCTTATAATCTTTTTTTCTTTTTCAGTGAGAAACTTTCTGTAGGAGAAAATAAATAGGTATTTTTTATGAGATACTTACCTACGTAATTAAACATACATTTCCAGAAAATAACTTATGACTTCATAATTCATAGACAACTTACTCAGTCAAGTTGAATTCCTGAATGAATCGATTGAGTCGTTTTCACTCCACCTCTTTGAATAATACATTTTCGCCAAATTAAATTGGAGCGAGTTCTTCGAAGAAAATTAAAATATAAAAATGACTCTTGGGTCGATCTAAAGCGCTGTCTATCTCAGCAGATTCCCCATGGCAGCTTAATTCCGATTTCGTATTCTGAAAGAGTATTGTGCAGTCGTTCTCTTGTTTTATTCCAGCGAGTTTGTACATGTGGTTGGTCGGCGAGTCATAGCTCACTAGATCCTCCAGCCATCTGTCTTTGTTTCTCTCTAACAAATCCCTTATCGCCTCACTCGATCTGATTGTTAGTCTTTCGTCTTTGTCGACGTCACATCAATTTTTCAAACATGGCGCGGAAACAAATGAGCAGTACGGTAAATTGAAGTAAGAAATAGCGGTTAGCTTTTGTTTTATGCGATGCCAACTGCCGCGCTATTGTTATGTTTAAGGGTTTTTATAAATCTTTGAAAGCCACTGAATTGTTCGAGCGGCCTGAAACCGTCTGCTTTTTATTACTCTACGGGATTACTTTTCTTGCCCCAATAATTCTCTGCTACCGAGCCGGTTCAGTCGCTTTATGATCTAGTCTTGTTACGACTGCTTTCCAAATTACGAATGACAGCTAGGTACATAAACATGCAGTTTCAATCTTATATTGTAGCAGTAATCGTAATTTATGACTGGGAGGCGCAACATTTTATCTGGATGAGCAAGGACTGCTTCTACGTGTTTTGAAAGAATGGAACTGGACAAACTCTGTTACCTATGTTTGAAAGTTTCATTCAATTATATTTGCAGATTCATAAATCGATATGTAATATTTCATGAAAATATTTTAGAGATGTCTCAAGATTTCTACTCATTCGACGAGAAGAAGTTGACCATAGCAGAAGAACTCTTATAGTTACCGCGTTAAATTAATGAGATTCTGAATTAGATGATGTGCTTTCGACTTACCTTTCATGGTGTTGCTGCATGTTGTAGATCTAAGTGAGATGTTGGTCTATTTTGTGTTGTATCACTTCCTGATCACTCTAAAATATTTTACAATTCCATATCATGGCAATGACATGAAATAAACACCAGTATATGTCCACTGAATAGTCCTAACAACACTGGAGATCTTCTGGATGCCTTGAAGTTGTGAATGGGTCTACACTGGGGGCACGAAAAGAAATGTGAGTGCCTGGATCTCCTGATACCAGAAAAATTGCTTCATGTATACTGACAAATCAACAGAAGCATAGCATGCACTCAAAGAAAACACCCACGTCATCGCGTTTGAAGGGATCCAAGAACTCGATAGAAAACTATTATCTCGACTAGCTAGACCATATAGCAGTGATTCCTAAAGTGGTCCTGGTGGACCACCAGTTGTCCACGAGAGACTCAACAGTTTTGGCGTGTCCAAAACATATGGATTGACAATCGTAAGCGGGGTTCCACGAAAATGTGTCTGGTTTATCATGAAGAGCTACTATTCGAGAAAACTTTGGAGACGGACACTAAAAGTGTATCAACATTTAATGTCTTGATTGATTTTTTTACGGATAAATCAATTTCAGTCGCAAACGTTATTTTGTTGACATCCACCGACAACACCTAGTAGCGAAAAATTTGAGTGATAGTTTGCACTAATTGCATTAATTTGGGATTAATGGAGCAGCCTCATTGCCTTCCAGGCCAGTATGGCCAAGAATCCAGACCAGAGACAATCTGTTAAGTCTTTCTATCGAGGAGAGTCGTTTTTGGCCAATCTCTCCGCACACAATTCAATAGCGTAAATGTCCGCTTGAAATACAGTCGCATAGGTTCCTAGGCAGGTAGATAACTCTGTTTCGGGTCTGCGACTAAAAACACCTGCATCAGAACCGAAAGGTGTTTTTGATTCATATGTAAACCAACAACTATCTGCGCTTGGCCTCGCCTTGAAGAGCGCAAGGGATTGGGAGAAATTACAAGGGGACAGTATCAATTTAATAAAAACAAAGGGTTTTTTTCAGTTTTTTTCAGAAAATTGAAATTTATGAAGCAAACTATTAGTCGGCGCGAATTTTTCCAATTTTCAAACTTGTCACGGGTAGAATGCCTTTATGAGGATATTCAGACATACGCTCAACATTCAACTGCCCTGCATGATGACTTCAAAATCAGATTTGAAGATATTCTGACGATTGAAATTCCACCATTGATCATGAATTCTTTGATGAAACGAAAGTGCAGAATCTGAATTACAAGAGGAGATCTCGAACTTAGCACTAATAAGGAGCTGAAGATGATATTTGCAAGAGGGTATCAAACACTTTGGCTGGAGGCAGAAATACCCGAAAAATATCCTGAACTGTGGCGAGAAAGCTTTTGATTTTTGATAGCATTTCCTTTGTCATATCTTGTCGAAAACAGTTTTAGTGTCGTAACAAACCTTTTAACAAAAACAAGTAGCAGATATAATATCACAGAACGGGAAGATTTGCAGTTATTCCTGATAAAACTGAAGCCAAATATTAATAATTTGCTGTAAGTCCATCAACAAGTACATGCCTCCCATCAAACTTATGACTATTTAATGATTTTTATTATATAGAAGTTACGTTATGAAAGTTCGATTTTAATTTCATTACGGCTGAGTTATATTGTAATAATTACATATTTGAATAAATAACACAATATGCTGTTTTTCATTTTATTTTCAACATACCGAATGGGGGGAGTTTTCTAAGTAAAATAGATGATAATTGATTGGCTGCCAGAAAATTTCAAAAAAGTGAAGTTGGTTGGAATCACTTGTTTAATTGACCAACTTCACTTTTTTGACATCCACTCACAGCACAATCAATTAATTATTATTTATTTTTCAGAAAATTTGTGGTTAGAACGCAAATTTCCATAATTAGACCCAATCGTCACAGTTTTGGTTGGGTTTTGAGAATATGATAGAAATATTGCTGCAGAGGTTCCACTGGAATAAGCAAAATTTTTAAAGTGGCCTGTGATTAAAAAAGTTTGGGAACCTCTGCCATATAGTATACAGGAGGTAGACATTCAGTTATTTCAAATTCAAATTCGAATTCTTTATTGGTGCTATGACAAAAGAGTGTTTACACAAGTCATTTCAAGTTGTACATAAACAATTACAAAAATAATAAGTACAAAAAAGGTTGGAAAAGGAGATGAAAAGTCACATTAAATATCTGACAGTTATTAAGAGTATCACTGAAAAACTCATTGACATCATAAAAGGCATATTGTAAAAGAAAATGTTTGAGTTTTGATTTGAAATTATTCAGTTCTAGTTTCTTGGCTTCCGCAGGGAGGGCGTTGAATAGCTTGGGTGCCCAATAGGACATTCCATTACGTGTTCTTGACAGTCTCAGGTAATTGGCTACCTAGAAATTTCTCAGTGTTTTTGCCAGGTAAGTTTTTCGTCAATTTTAAACTCCTAAAAATTTGGTACACTTTAATGTGAATCTAATGTCGCCAGTATTTCGCATACTGAAAAACATATGTTCTGTATGTATTTTAGGATATATTTGTTCTTAACATACTGTCATCAGCAAATAGTATAAACTTTGATGACTTTTGATGAGCTGCCCAGAATAGAGCAGGTCATTTATAACCACAAAAAATGCAGTGGTCCTAAAACGGACCCTTGGGGAACACCATATTGTATATTGAGTAGAGCAGATTGTTCATTTTGGAAGAGGACGAACTGGACTCGTTTCTCTAGGTAAGATTTTATCAAGTTGATACTTTCTTCGTGAATATTATAATATTCAGGTTTTTTGAGTAAAATATCATGTGAAACGCAGTCAAATGCTTTTGTCAAGTCCAGGTTATTTGCATAGATGAAATCAATGTTTTCGAAATGTTTTTTCACTATTTGTGTCAGTCTACCAATGGCCGATGTGGTTGAATGATTTTTTCTGAGTCCAAATTGTTCTTGAACAAAGAGATTTTCTGATTGAAAATGAAATGTCATTTGGATTTTTAAGAATAATTTGGCTAAAATTGAAATGATCGAGATTGGCCTGTAATTTGATGGCTCTGTGTAGGATTCTTTTTTATGTATAGGCATCACTTTGGGATATTTTCCGAACATCAGGAAACTTTTTCAAAGAAATGCATTTATTTATTAATATCATTAGAGGAATAAGTATGATATCATTGATTGCTAGTACAATTCTAAGATTCAAAGAATAACCGTCTTTGCTATTTTTTTTCAGTTTATTGATGACATCTCTTAAATGTATAGAGCTGACTTGCCTGAAGTTGAATTTCTTCATATCATGATGTGGAATCGGTAAAAACTATTCAAAAGATACGCCTGATGTTTTTACAAATACCTATTCATGCCTACAGAAGTCCTTGGAAATCAATGTTGCGAAGAATGGGGTTTCAACAACAGACGTTCTACATCTTGCTGTTAGCATCCCGCATTTAAGCAGCAGAAATGACTTGTTATTTTCAACACACATGGTGCAAATGTATTATGTAACGAACAAGTCATATTGACAGGTGAGCATTCAAATGGTCTTATTAAAGTGATTTTAAAAACTACGAAACACACAACAAATCATCCTAAATTGATGAATATGAGTACAGTAGAAACGAGTATAAAATATGGCATGAACGTCTTGACCATATCAATAAAGCTAAATTCGAAAAATTGAAGAATAACCAAATGGTCGAAAATATTACTCATATTGATCAAATGAAACCAAATGAAATGATATGTAAATCTTGCATATATGGAGGGCAAGCAAGACTACAATTTTCAAAGGTTAAACAAAAACCTCTATTACTGAAAAGCCATTATTCATACAGATGTATACGGCCCACCTACAATAAATGAATACACTATTTGTGTCAGTCTACCAATGGCCGATGTGGTTGAATAATTTTTTTTGAGTCCAAATTGTTCTTGAACAAAGAGATTTTTTGATTCAAAATGAGATGTCATTTGGATTTTTAAGATGACCTCGAACAATTTGACTAAAATTGAAATGATCGAAATTGGTCTGTAATTTGATGGCTCTGTGTAGGATTCTTTTTTATGTATGGGCACCACTTTGGGATATTTTCTGAACATCAGGAAAGAGTTCATTTTAAAACTGATTGCTATCTTCCTTCCTTTGGAAGTTTTCCATATTTTTTTGTTTAAAGGTGGAGAAGTAGAAAGCCAAAACCTTCCTTTCCCAAAAACTGATGTCTCCTAAAACCCCCTTTCAATTTCAACAGGAATATCTTATTCCAAAACTTTGGAGTCCTCCATTGAGGATGATAGTGAATTTCATTAGTTTGGACTTCCATTGTCCAATATTATATAAAATTATTTGAAATCCTTGAAAGAACCAATATTAATGAAAAATTAAAAAGAGAGTACCTGAAATGATATAAAATACAAGTAAAAAATAGAACAATTGTATAAAGATGGAGAATAAGTAGAAAGCTAAAAACCACGAGATGGAACTATTAAACAAATAATGAAAAATAAAAAGTTAGGAGATTCCAAGCCACGTTAGTTCACGACGTTTTGATTGTTAGTATCTACAGTTGTCTTCGGGTAATGACTGGACTGATTCCTCCGAGAGATGACTATTTATGGGTCATTCGAGTACTTTCACTTATCTCCTCTTTTCTCTAACAGTTTCACCGGTTTAGCTAGAGATGACCAACTCCCGCCAAACGGAAGAGGAAAGAGGAGATCAGTGAAAGTATATGAATGACCCATGATATAATTCGAACTCACTTTACATGTATTTCTTCATTTGAGAAAGTATTTTTTTTATAAACACGGACGACTGCTGCCTTCTTTGGGCTAGGTAGCTAATTTTCAGGCTCCCTCTCCAGAATCGTGAAATATCAATGGTTATTTTTCTGAACAATATACGGCTGATTGATCCCAAAGTTCAGATAAAATAAATATAGGTTAAAAAGACTAAAACACACGCTTTTATGGCATACGAAACTAAAAAATGAAAAATAAATATAGTTTAAAAAAATTATGAACATCGAACATCGATGAACATCGAACTAAAAAGTTAAAAATATTTTTTCGAATAAACTTAAAACAGTAACGAACGAAAAATAGTAGTTTTATATCGACTTTGGTTATTTGTTACCTTCCACAATCTGAAAAAATATAAAAATTATAATGGAGAACTTTATACAAGTATAGAAGAGCAAACTTTTTAGTTTACGCCGATAAGTTACTGCGTAAAAATCAAAGTATTTTTCACAAAGAAAACTTTTTATTCATCAGTAACTTTTTTTTTGATAGGCAAAATTGTTAAACACGACAAGTTATTGATGAATAGAAGATTTTCCATTGTGAAAAATACTTTGATTTTTACGCAGTAACTTATTGGGGTAAACTAAAAAGTTTGACCTTGTAGACTTGTATAAATTTCTCCATTATAATTTTTAAATTTTTTCAGATTGTGGAAGGTGACAAATACCTAAGAAAGATCGATAAAACACTGATTCTTCTCCACAAAACCTGACTGTCGTTGAATATTTGAAAAATACTAGCATTACTGTAGAAAAAGCGTGGGAGCTTTGTGCCATATTTTTTGTATATCAAGCGCCCGTCGCTTCTTCATAATAAACTAGTATTTTTCTTATTTACATACACCTGTGACTTAAGAAAACCCCACAAAAAAGTGTAACAGGGTCAAATCGCACGATCTCGGTGGCCAGTTCACATCACCTCCACTGGAAACGACCATGCCCTCATATCATTCATGCAGAATATCCAATGTGGCACGAGCTGTGTGGCACCACATGTCGTAGGCGTCCAGATCATCCAGAAATCGACTGCTTCGAATTCTGTTGCACACTCTCACAGACAGCGGCAATGTTTTTCGGTACATCTTGCGTTTCGTCGACGTACTCAATGGAAAAAGTGATTTTCCTGTGATTCAATGTTCATATAAAAATAGTTATTTCAAGAGACCTCTTTTTTCTAGTTTGTATCTGAGAGCAGCTTCTATGCATGATATACACATCTTTGTAAAGAGTTCATTTTGAAATGAAATTTTTGTATGAAGATAGAGAATAAGTAGAAAGCAAAAAACCTTTCCATCGCAAAAACTAATCTCTCCTGGAATATACCCCTTTCAATTCAACCATTATATAATCTCAGTCATGCACATTTTTCAACGTATGTCATTATGCCTAGCGCATAATCGAACGAAATAAATTTTAAAGCGCATCTCAATCCGTTAGACTCGTCCCAGAAGTTCCTGAAATATTAACCGACCCCTTTTTTCGGGTTCATTGTCATTTCAATTTTAATAATTAGCAGCTATTTGGTCGCTCGAGACTGCTATAATGTTTAGAAACGGTATGAAGTCAACTGTTTAAAGCCTTATGAAATATTTAGCCGACCCTTTTTAACTTCAATTAAGTCTGGAAAACGGTATTGGTGATTTACCATATTTATTATACATGGCTGGGGATCCGGTAATGCAAGCGATAGAATTTTGTTTCGAAGACGACTATTAATTTAATCATCAGAACAATGGCAACTTCGAAGTTCGTACATACTAACCGGAAGGAATATTGAAAGCATATAATTATTTAGAATGAATAGTTTGAAACCCCTTACCTTCACCTATACATTATTGAGTGGCACATTATTGATTGATTTCATCCATGAGACCATTTTGTTTGTGTGGTGTTCATAATTGATGGTTTTTCTTACTTTGAACATTCATTACATCCATACAATTTTTTGATTGATCGTGTTACTAACTTTTGAATAAAAGTTACTGAAATAGTAAGTAAATAATTGAATATTAGGTTATTTCGAAAGCGACATTTGAATCAGTGCACTTTTCCAACGTACTAATACAACGTAATACAAGCCGTCACAGCATAAAAATTGAGTTATCGGGATTCGATGAAGTTGTCGAAGGCCGTTTGTGCCTGGTTCTGATTGGCAAAAGTTTTACCGGTGATAAAGTTATTAAAGTGCTTGAAAATATGGTAATTGAGAGGTCTGGGGATTATGGTGGATGAGGTAGAACTTCGATTCAATTCGTTTAACTTATAGACGGTGATTTGCAAAATGATTTTTTTGTGGTTACAACTTTTGGGTTTATCAATAAAACATTAAATAAGAATGGCCCTGTATTCAAGCTTATCACTTTATTCTAATATAACTATATAATAAACACGTTGCGAAAATGCCTCATATCTATACTCGAATGACAAAATTATATGATATATATTAGTCAGTTGATTCTGAGCATTCACAAGATAGTGAGTATAAGTGAGTCTATCTAAACTGGCCCTATCTTAACAGGTTATAGACCCAGTGTACCTAAAACAAAATGAAAAGTGAGCTTACGTTCTTGTGAATCTGATCTAAATGAATAAAATGGGTATCAAAAATAATGAACGAAACATTCAGCCATTCAAACGAGAACGTCCGAGCATAATCCAAGCTATTCAAATAATTGAATGAGACAATAAAGGCAGATTCATTTTCATGACTGGAAATTCGAGTGGCCTGAACAATGAAAAATCTGATGAAATGGTTTTTTTCTTGGACTCCGGGGCAACAGGTCACATTGTGAATCGACTTGATATTTTTACAAATACTCATTCACACCTACAGAAGTCCTTGGAAATCAATGTTGCGAAGAATGGGGTTTCAACAACAGATGTTCTATATAACTTGCTGTTAGTATCCCGCATTCAAGCAGCAGGAATGACTTGTCATTTTCGACACTCACGGTGCAAAGGTATTATGTAACGAACAAGTCATATTGACAGGTTACCATTCAAATGGTCTCATAAAAGTGATTTTAAAAATTACGAAACACACATCAAATCATCCTAAATTGATGAATATGAGTAGTAGAAACGATTATAAAATATGGCATGAACGTCTTAGCCATATCAATAAAGCTAAATTCGAAAAATTGAAGAATAACCAAATGGTCGAAAATATTACTCATATTAATCGAATAAAACCAAATGAAATGATATGTGAATCTTGCATATATGGAGGACAAGCAAGACTACCATTTCCAAAGGTTAAACAAAAACCTCTAGTATTGAAAAGCCATTATTTAATATTCATACAGATGTGTGCGGCCCTATAAAACCACCTACAATAAATAATGAAAATTATTTCATAGTTTTCATTGATAGTAATACACATTATACATGTTAGAAGTAAGAGAATTTAGAATCTTCCGTCTCATTCCTATAATTAAATGTTTGATAACAATATCCATATTATGTTGTCAGCAAAGTCTTTTGATTCCTACTTACCTAAAACTTAGAGTGAAATGAAAGAAAATGAAGGTAGAAATCACTGGTAGGAAACTATGAAAAACGAACTTGATTCACTTTTATACAATGAAACTTGGACATTAGTGCCTAAATCTATAAACAAAAACATTATAGATTCCTAGTGGGTTTTTATTATTGAAAATGATCACTATGGTAACCCAACAAAATATAACAACAACAATATTTACTAGATTATGAAGAAACATTTGCACCTGTAACTAGGATTATCACATTCAGATTTTCATTAGCCTTCTAGAATCAGTTTTGACCTCATCATCCACCATATGGATGTGAAAACTGCTTTCCTCAAAGGCAAATTGAAAGAGGATATTTATATGAAACTGAACAAATCTCTATACTGCCTAAAAATCCTCGAGGTGTTGTTTCGAATGTTTCGACCATATTTTGAAAGAAAAGGTTTTCAAAAATTCACAAGTAAATCGTTGGCTTTAATAATTGGTTAAATGAATCATAAATGAAAATACGTATGCTGTTTGTTTTATATGTAGAAGATTTATTGAAATAATGAACAATTTCAAGCAATATCTGATGAATATATTTCGCATGGTAAACTTTTCAAACCAAAAAAATTTTTAGGAATAAGAATCGAGAGAAACGATAGCAAAATTAGTTTAGAACAAAGTTCTTACATGAATTCAGTTTTGATTAAATATAACATGAATGATTGTAAAAAAGTGAATTCGCCTCTGGAAACTAAATTGAACTTCGATCTTTTGAATGTTGATGAAAATTATGATGTACCATGTATAAAGTTAATTGGTCAACTCATGTATGCAATGCTATGCACTCGTCCAGATTTGTGTTTGGCAATTAATATTTTGAGTAGATATCAAAATAACTTTGGAAATGTCTGAAAAGAGTATCAAGATACGTAAAAGGTAAATTGAAATTAAATTAACATATTTCAAATGCGATTATGTCAGTCTGATTGTTGGCTATGTAGATTCTGATTGGGGCAACAACGAAACTGATAGAAAAAGTACGACAGGATACTTGTTCAACGCATTTAATAAATGTACGATATCGTGGAATACTAGGAATAAGTTACAGTTGTCGCTTCATTCACTGAAGCTGAATATATGGCTCTATAGACCAATCCAGCGACCTGTCAAAACGAATGCAACATGGCGGCGTAGGGAAAACATTGTATTTTATCATATGCGACCATAGTAGTTATTTTTTTTCTTATTTCCTGTGCGTATTTCGGTTGTGTTTTTGAATTTTAATTAATAATTAGTGCTTCAACTAAAGGGAAATACCCATTACATGCATTGTGGATGGCTGTGGATCTCGTAACAACAGGGATAAAGTCGGGTTTTACTCTGTTCTTACAGTTTGAGTACACAAGTTTTTGACTAATAAAAATAAGTTATCCAGAAAGCGAAGAGCACTATGGTTAGCTGCAATCAAACGAGATGATCTTAGGGATTCGAAGATCAAGTATCAGAAAGTCTGCAGCATAACAGGTGAGTCTCTGGATACTTCAGGTCTCCACTGAAAGCTATTTTGCGTTTAGTGAAAAATACTTAATAATATACATATTATTTTCAGGCTAACCTACTTCTTTAGAGGATGGGTTCCTTAGCAAAACGCGGAACACTCAACACAAAATGTTCGAAAGACTTGTAAAGATGTTGAAAGAAAAGCGAGGTTGGATAAAAAAAATGATCTCAAGTAAGTGGTTTTGAAATGTATTTTGTTGACAGAATGAACCCGTCTTATACGTCAAATATGCCATATTTGTTAGAAATGATCATGATTTCATAATAAAAAGTAC
>WOGN01007121.1:0-12026 GCA_015342105.1 Leptinotarsa texana | reverse complement strand
CGAGCTAAGGACTAACGAGGTCTTACCTTTTAATGTGTGAATGTATTCAAATTATCATTTGTTCAGTAAGCAAAAAAAATTAGTGATATTATAAGTACGATCATCAAAGTAAGTTGAGGGAAACGCGTATCTTGGTTTTGTAAACTTTCAAGTGGAGATCTCACATTAAAATGGATTTTCAACAAGTATCGATCAATTCTATCATGTTCTCACTACATCCAAATATATTTTGAAACTGTCATTGGTTGCACTAGCTGTGTAAATCAAGAGTTTAAAAACAAGGAGCTCATTATTACTTACTAGTAAGTGGTAAAACGAGTAGTTGTATTTATGCAACTGATTGTACTTCTTTTCAAGTTTACCAATATATTTTTCAGCAGTAACTTATTATTTATTACAGAGAAGTAAAGCTATTTTATAGAATATAGGCAAAATGAAAGGTTTCGTGAAAAATAATAATCTGATTAATTTGTTTTCAGGATAGCTTGGCATTAAGAAATATGTTTTTAAACCTCGCTCTGACAAATTTAACACAGATTTTAAAATTATTGAATCAGAACGATGTTCAATCGATCATTAAATCGAAATACATTGATATTACATTAGCTCTACATCAAGAATATTTTTAAATAATAAAAAAACGTATTACTCACCTCTCTTTCCGGGTTTTTTCTGAGTACCATGAGCAGGATCACCTGAAACAAAATAAAACATTTATTAAAAATATATTGAAATTTTGGGATCAACCACCATGGAAGCAAATCTAAAAATATAGCTGTTGATAATTTTTTTTAGTATTTCAAGAAACTGCATTGGAATCTACTGTTATGGTATCAACTATATAAATAAATCATTATCGGACATTCTGACTCATTTTACAGGGAACTCCTTTTTTTAATGCTTGGCACTAATGGGAAAAGACAGATTGTCCGTTTTAATGTCATGTGTTTTAGTAGCTCCATATCACAATAAATTTTTATTCTATTATGTCATGGTATATACTGATCGATAGATAATTTTGTACTCTATACATTGATGCTGATGTTTTTTCTAATTTAATTTTTTTGCCTCTTTTCAGCTCACTACTTATATGTCGGCCAATTTTTCTCTACGAATTCAAATGGATCAAAGCCCTGACAAAAAATTAACCAGGCATTTGGCAATACTAGTGTTGATGAACGCACTATTCGACCTTTTTGTGGATAGGATCAGCACTTCCCAAAGGCGAAAACCCACGAAAAAAGTATATAGTTACTGTATAGTGGTCAGCGACCTGTGTGACTCCCTAAATTTTTCTGTAACCAGGCCAAACCACCACAACAGAGTCCCTATTGTGAGGAAATCGACGAAATGTACCGAGAATTTCGTTAGCAACAGAAGAGGTCTAATCCTGCTCTACGACACAACGCCCATCCACACGGTTCACAAATCACCGTCCGATAATTAAACGAATTGAGCGTTGAAGTTCTGCCTCGCCCACCATACTTCCTGGACCTCTCGCCAACCGACTTACTATCTGATCAAGCACTTCGATAACTTTCTCAGTGGTAGAAACTTCGCCAATTAGGACCAGGCAAAAACGGCCTTCGCCGACTTCTACGAATCCGAGCACCCAATTTTCATGCTGATAGAAATATTTGACTTGTGTTACATTGCAAAAAGTGCACTGATTCAAATGGCGCTAATTTTGATCAAATTGAATCATAATAACATTCAAAATATTGAAAAAGTTAGATATTCACAGTTATTCGATAGGATATCAGAATAGCATGCACCTAAAAAGTTTTCAAAATCCATCTTATAAGCGGTCTCCAGAATGGGCTTGAAATTTCAACTATACCTTGCTGCCGAGGAATATAGGCGAAACTTTTATAAAAAAAATTTAAAAACAAATGTGAAAACTTTCTTGACCAATGATCCTGTACATGCCATTGATGAATTTTCATATTTAGTTAAAACTTACTTGTATGTGTGATTGATGACTTGTTTATTTTGTGGTAATTTATGATCACTTTAATGAAAACTTTAGTCTAATTACCACTAGTTGATTTTATTTATACGACCGGTTTTGGGTTTGACCCCATTATTAATTAAAAAACTGAGATGTGAATGTTGAAACCTCGGTTATATCAGGAGTTTTCAGGTAAGATGTAAGGACAGGTAGTTGGGCTATAAATTGACAAGTGTGAAATTGTTTCTCGAATTATTTTAACCAAGCTTTGTCAATAAGATGTTAATCTTCAGATAATAAAGCATATTTTGACTTTGACTTTGGGCGAACCAGGATGCCAACTTTAAAACTGAAAATTCTAGGGGTTGTTAAACTCATAAATTCAAGAGAGGAGACCTACATAAATCGAGTTGCTCATTTAGGGGTGTATATTTATGGTTTTTAATTGATTTGTTAATTTCCATGGCTTCCAATAAATTCATTTTCTTCCCTTTATTACATATGTGTAGGATTTTGAGGTTATCTTTATTTATCTTGTGTTTTTATTCTTGAAGATGTTCATACATTGTAGATTTTTTGTCCAAACAGACGTGTTCACGCAGCCTTGTGTCAAAATATATTGAATAGAGTGTGGCGAATGCTCTGCAGCATATACAGGCCAAACCGATAGAAATTTTGACGTAAGGCTCTGTGAACACGTCTGTTTGGACAAAAAATCTATAATGTATGAACATTTTCAAGAAGCAAAACACAAGATAAATAAAGATAACCTCAAAATCCTACACATATGTTATTAAGGGAAGAAAATGAATTTGTTGGAAGCCATGGAAATTACCAAATCAATTAAAAACCAGAAATATATACCCCTAAATGAGCAACTTCACATCTCAGGTTTATACTTGATAATGCAGTCAAACCAGAAACCGGTCGTATAAATAAAATCAACTAGTGGTAATTACACAAAAGTATTTTTATTAATTTCATTGAAGTGATGTACTTATGTATGTATATATGCAAATAAGTGTATAGTCTATACGAAGTCAATCCGAACAGCTAAATGAAAGACTAATGTACCTGGTCTGATAAATGTATCAATCAATACTTAATAAAACCTTCCAGAAAATAATGATTATACCTCGTATGAATACCACGCCGGCCATGCCATACAAAGAAACTGCCGATTTTCGGTAAATAATTTAGTTTTTATGCCATTCAAATTGACTTTGTGTAGACTATACAAATGTATCTAGTGTATAATTGCATAATTTGCATGGGTGATTTTTTTTGTCTATTTGTGTATTGACGAACCTGACATTTTTTGTGTCAAAAAAGGTAAAAAACGAATTGAATTGAGAAACAAATTTTGTATTCTTATCGTTTATGGGATATTAAGTCGATAGCAGCATTCGAGATAAGATCTGTGAAAGCCTTATTGTCGCATATACCTTCCTGATAGAGACACCTGTACATGAATTCTGTTACCAAGCGAAATCGTCTTCACATATTCAACAAAACTACCGGCGTGCGGGGAGCGGATGAAACCTTGACCAGAACCTATGTTCGAGACACGTTAATCAGTTTTAATAACACCGTGGCACTGTGAACAGCCCAATTAACTTCCCCTCATTCGTCGTTTGGCCTACATGAGTCTCTTCAGCCTTAGAAACAGAAAAAAGTTACAGGGGACCAAATCTGGTGAATACGGTGGCTAAGGCATAATTACGGTGTTGTTTTTGGCAAAAAAAATTATGAATAAGCAATGAAGAGTGAGTAAATACATTATCGTGATGCAAAAGCCAAGAATTGTTGTTTTTCCACAATACCAGACGTTTTCTTAGTATTGCTAAGAACTTCGAGATGATACTCTTCATTGACCGTACGACCATGTGACAAGAACTCTTAATGCACTACGCCATGGCAATCGAAGAAAACAGTGAACAAAACCTTGACATTTAATTGAACTTTGCGTGCTTTTTTGCTCTTGGCTCTCCTGGGTCCTTCCATTGGGACAATTGGACTTTGGTTTCGATGTTATAATCATATACCCATGATTCATCACCAGTCATGACCCTTTTAAGCAAATCTGGATCGCTATTGAGGGTATTTAACAATTCCTGAGCGATGCTCATGCGACGGTTTTTTGGATCAAAATTCAACAATTTTGAAACGAACTTCGATGTCACACGCTTCATGCCCAAATTTACCAAAAAATTGCGAGGCATGATTCAACCGATATATGTCGGAAGACACTTGGGTTTCTCGTTCTACTGTGAGCTGGTTTTTTTTGGGTCACGAGAGTTTAGATATAATAGAAGAATCGTTCAAGTGTCTCTTCACCATCTTGCCATACCACGAACATGTCATAAACATAACGCAGCCAACAATATGGTTTCACAGCCACTTGCTCTAAGACCCTTTGTATGAAATTTTCCATGAAAAAGTTTGCCACCAGAATTAAAGATGTGTACCAAATTTCAAATCAATCGGTCAATATGAATCACTACATAATTTAAAACAAAGAGGTTGCAGTACTTCCTTTTAAAAATATTCAGTTTCTGATTCGAATGAATAAATCTCTCACTATAAAAACTCAAAAAAGGTCAATGGAGATTTACCCATTTGTCATCAGTTTGTGCATTTGAATTGAGTCAACAAAGTAATGAGAAGAAATGACGCGATTACCTTCATTTAATGAAAAATTGTTTTCAATTATGAAATTCATGTCCGATTTATTAATTGTGAAATAACTATTCATTTCAACCTCAAACTATATGAACTTTATAATAAACTATCACAGGAAAGTAATAGTGGCCTCAAAATACAAAAAAGTTGCCACTGACTCATGTCTGTACTGTACTGATTGCAAGCTTCCATCCAAATAGGAGCTCTCTTTGACTAAAAGCCAACGTATTAGTTTTTCATTTGTAGAAAGAAACGATGTTATACAAAATTATATGTGCGCATCAAGTATTGACACATGTGTAATGATTCTTTGATCTAAGAGTACTTTCAAGATTTTTCAAAGAAAATTACTCACCTCTTTTCCGCTTGCCATTTTTCTTCTCGTTATAAGGAAGATCACCTGATTTGTGACCTTAAACACAGAAATATTAATTATTTTCAAAATCTTGTAAAATTGGGAAAACAAAATAGAAACAAATCTCAAATGAATATCAGTTGAAAAAAATAAGTAAAGCTACTTTGGAGAAAAATAGAAGATTTGATTAGTGATGTCTTCCACGTAGCTAGATTCACATAACAAGTTATTACATAGAAAAATATCCAAACTATGTAATTCTCTATACTAACAGGTAACATCATCATGTAAACATTTATGAAAAAAATAAATGCAACATTTTACTCATCAGGAATTTTAGCTGGTGCTGTATCCAATATTTTTCTTTCTTCTTCTTTCTTCTTTTTTCTTCTTTGTCTTTCATCAGTCTCTTCTGATTCTTCTTTTTATGAAGTCAATGAAATAAGCAATATTAAAAAAAAATACAAAATTATTCCAGATTTCTCTATCAATTTAAAAATTACTTAAAAAAAAAATCACAGCCATTTGGAACATACTAGAAACTTGGAATACTTGAAAAAAATGAAAAGCATTTATGACATGACATTCAAATTAGTCTTTCTTCTTTTTCTTGCTTTTCTTCTCTTTTCTTGGTCGATTAACTGGTTCTTGCATAGTCGTTTGTGGTTGATGTTGCTGCTGTTGTGGAGGAACTAAATTCATATCGAAAGTTGTAGTGCTATTCAGCGGCAATAGGATGGGGGAAAAATATGGCAAACTACCACAGGGAAAGAACGGATAAGGTACATTATTCATGTGGTAGTTGATCGTCGGATTGTTGTAAGTGTGATTGTTGTACTGTTCAGTAACAATTTTCGGGGGTTCTAAAAAAGGCAAAGAAGGCTTCGATGCAGCATATGGAGGGGGCATTTCCTTCTTCTCAGCAGGTGTCTTGAAGGTTCTTGGTTGTGGTTCTACTAATTTCTCTTGTATTTCAGCTATGCTTATGGCAGGCTTGGCGGGGTAGCTAATATCGTCCTTTTCTGTACCTTCTGCCCTTGCCCTTTTCAGAATCTCTTCCACTAAATCTGGCCCTATCAAGTCGTCCTCGTTGTCTTCTTCTTTAGAATTGGGCACTGACAGCTTTCTTTTTTTTAATGGCAATCTAGTTTCTGGTTCTTCGTCCAAAGAATTAATATCCAGTTTGGCTAAAATTTGTTTATAATCTTCAGACTTATTTTCCGACTTCAATTCTCCTTCGCAGTCTTTTTTATCTTCAGGCAGTTGATGTTCGCTAGCATCAGGTTTATTTTCAGTTTCAGGAGAATCCGGTGAACTGTTCCTGAAAGATTCAAAACAATTCTCTTGGCTGAAAAAACTATCCGGTTGGATGCCATAATTATTACCCATCTGGGAACAATCATTAGGTTCACCAACTAAAAAATGGTTTTCGTTTAATGCAGGTGAGTGTGACAGGAAGATATGGCCAGGAGATTCGGAACAAGGACTGAAGCAATTGATGGGACTAGGGGAAAATCTATTGAGATTCAAATTGTGTAAATCCGATGGTATCGTCAATGGCTTGGCCAGTTCTTCACTCTTCAGAGTTTTCTCGAAATCTTCAAGTTCTGGAACTGCTGCAGGTTGTTGATTCAATGAAGTATTTATGTTACAATCAAAGTCAAGAGCATTTACATTTAAACTGTCAACTGTTTGTTGTTCATTTGAAGATATATCATTACTTTTATCAAGAGTTATTGAATTTAGGCAAAAATCATCTACTGAATTATCACATTTAGCATCAAAGCTTTCTACAATACTGGAAATTATATTCAAATCTAAACTTGTGGAACACCTATCCGGAGATTTGATACTACTAGCTACATAAAAATAGTTCGACTTGCTGGAAGCTACTTCTTTAGTTTCTTGGGACAATTTCCTCTTCTTTCTTCTAGCAGGTTTTGAGGAGAAAGGATTAAGACTAGGACAGTTTTGACACTTAGAAATGGAAAAGTTGGGTTCGCAACTCAAATTTAAAATGCTTTCGTAACGAGTTTTAGTAACATTGAGCTGGGTCAACTCAGTCGTAAGACTGCTACAACAAGCATTCGTACACTGTACAGGACTACTATTGTAGTCACTATCAGAAAAATCATTAAAAGTTCTGGATGTTACCGTACCTTCTTGAGGAGTGTCGTCTTTCAATTGGAATTTATTGCGCCTCCACTGCCTCGACGCCGCAGGATTAGAACCCTCCGGTTGGTTGAAATATACAACATCATTTTCGTTCAGTTTGCTGGTAGATTTGTCATAGTCTATCCTGACATAAGACATGAAACTGTTCTGAGATTGTGACTTTTGCAAACGCACTTTTCGTGAAATTGTGCTCACACTCTTCCATTCATCGATTTCAGTCTTACTCAGCCTTTCCACTATGACGCAAGGTACGCCCTGGAGGCAAGGATCATTTGGTTTCACATTGAACCTTGCTAACGACTTCAAGTTCATCAAGCGACGCGGAATTCTCGGCCTAGTATTCCTTTTAGGGACAATGTATCGATTGTTTTCTGGATCAATGGGATTTTTCAAGGAACTCTGGAGTTTTGATCTAGAAATTTCAAGAGGTGAATGGATAACAGGGATATCAATGACGTCTTCTGCAAAAGTAATCCGTTTCTTTTTAACTGTAGTACTTCTCAAGGCGGGAGTATTATTGGGGCGCAAGTCGTTATTATCTAATTGGAATCTAACAGACTTTTTATTCACCATGTGATCACAATTTTTCTTTCCAGAACTACTTGTTTCAATGCTTCCTATGTGCGGTATCTCGACTGTATTATTATTTGCTTTCAAGTTATTTATATAGCTTCGGAAATCATCTGGGTTTTCATAGGACGGAGATGTAATACTGGAAACAGAAGGTTGGCTGGGATATCCAAGCAATGCTTCAGAAGATATTTCTGTCTGTGATTCTTCGTTATCAAACAAATCAAAGGTTTTATCAGGGTTCTCACAGTTGTTGAGACCATTTACTTTTTCAAGCGGCCCACTCCAAATATCATCTATTTCGTGAGATTTCATAATTTTATTCCAAGTTGAATGATTTGAGACAAGTATTTCTTTGTACTCAAAGTTTCTTTTCTGATCTGTTCTAATGGCCCCCGAGGGGTCACTAGCGGAAATATGGAAACTTATGTTGGGTTCCGTATATTTAGGTTGTTTTGACTGACAACTTTCAATTATCTTCAAGTCAGTTGCTTCATTCCTGGACAAACTAGTACGAACTTCACTATAATCAATGTTTTTCGTAATATTTTCAACAGTCTCTTCGTCTGTATTATCTTGGTTGTTCAAATCAATAACTACCTCACCATTGGTAGTGTCTAAGTAATGATGTTCAATCAAGATATCATCACTGCAATCTCCGTTCATGTCAGAATCCCCTTTTTGAGATTGTATGTCTTCTTCTACAACATAGTCTTGATCCTCATTATCAGAAAAACTTTCATTGACACTACCACACCCCATTTGGTTCTCCTCAGAATCTCCCTTTCTTGTTGAACACTCTGGGAAATGATCATGAGAGGTGCTTGAAATGTCAGGTGAAGCTAGTGATGAGTAGGGATCATTGGAATTTTTGTGCTTCAAATTTGGTGAAACAGTGCTGGAAGAAGGAGAATAATCACAGGAAATATCTGATGACGTGCACAAAAGTTTCAAATTTGAATTTATGGATGATGCCAACAAAAAACTATTGGAACTAGGTGCGCATAATCCTACAGATGATAAAGAATTCGAACTGGGGCCATTCAATTGTTTCAATTTGTTTTCCTCCTTACAACAGCTTTCACTGACGGAGTTTTCAACACGAGAACCATCAGCGGAATTAGCTTCATTCGAAACACTTTTAATTTCCGAAGCTTCATCACTTTGTGTTTTGTACTGTTCTGGCGGTGAATGTGGCACATCTTCTGTATCTCTTTCTTCAACTACAGATTTTGGGCTGGAAGTATTCCTGTTGTTATCACTTTTTTCTGTTATGCCATCACTACTGACTGACTTATTAGAGCTGGTTAGGAAGTTGGTATCAGTCATTTGTTCGCGTGTGGAACATGGACTATTTGGCAGAAATCCTGTATATACATTAGGTGACTCCGTTGTATGAATATCGTGATCTTCATGATGTTCATCAGACGGTGGAGTCACCAGCCCTTTGAACATTCTGTAAATATCTTCTGGTTGAGAAAAATCTGTCTGCGTTTCAATGTGACTAACATTTTTTGTGAGAAAAGAGGATGGTTTTTTATTTAAATCAGTCGTCTTTTCAAGTGAATTTGCATCAGTCTCATGTTTGTGACTATTATCATTATTTTTCACAATGCACAAATTTTTTCTCATCAGCGGCCTTCTTCTTTTTATCAGCTTTTTGAAAAGAAATCTCTTTTTTCTCATGGACTCTTTATTGATTCTTTTTCTCGTACGAGGGGGCTTTGTAGAAGGAACTACAAAACCCGAGTTTGAAGATAAAATTACTCTAGGCAACTTATCATTACTAGAAGGTTCTTCAAATTGTTCAATCACCTCCTCTGGAGGTAGTACATCAGGAGATGAAGGTCTCAAGATTGGTACGGGTGATGTGTTATAAGAGGAATGAGATCTGATATACGATTCTGTTGAAGACGTAGCATTTGATACAGTAAATCCTCTAGATGGAGAAGTTCTATTCTGTAATAAACTAATAGAGTCCAGAAAGGATGTAGCATTTGATACAGTAAATCCTCTAGATGGAGAAGTTCTATTCTGCACTAAACTAATAGAGTCCAGAAAGGATGAAGACGGTTCCACGTTTTTTGTCTGTAACAAAACCAACTGATAAAAAAATCTTATCAAGTAATATATTGATTTGATACTCATCGAGTTTACTGGTGTTAATAAATAGTTACTGATAGTTTATGGCATGACATTGAGCACACAAATAACAATGGACAGAGAAGAAAGAAAAAATTGGGCAACACGATCAGTAGAATTGCAACCTGTGGCAGAAAATGAATCTATTAAAAACACTTTTCCAACAAAATACTGTCTTCCAAGGCATGTTTCTCCAAGTAAGTTGACTTGACAAACAACACGACCAAGAGACTGACCCCCTTGGGTAGAAACTTCCAACACTGGACTCGATATTTTAAAACTCTTGGATAATGGTAAAACAAGTCTGAAAAAATTATGCACAAAGGTAGGATAACATTCTGTCTACAAAGTAAGGGGCAGGATTTTTTGTAGGTTTACAGTTTTTCAAGTATCCAGTTTTTTAATGGATATGATTTATTTTACAATATAAATAAAACACAGGTTATTTGTATTGACAATCATCAGAAAAAAAATTCAAAATCTCCAGTTCAATGTAAATAACATATCTTCAAAAAGTGATGTTAGTAGTGTTAAGTTTTGAGGTATTTATCTGAATATATTCCTGAATTGGAATAGTCATTGTTAACATCTGATATCTGAACTCAATTCCCTGATTTCTTTTAATTTAATCGGAATTGCCTGCAGCTCAGTTATTTAGTATCTATTATGATAATGTAGACTCTAGAATTAGGTATGTTTTGTTTCTGGGGAGGATCAACTTCAGCACAGAATGTGTTCATTGCACAAAAGCGCATTGTATGATGCATGGCAAATACTTCCCAAAGAGATTCTTGTAGACAGTATTTTAAAAATATAATATTTCAACATTAGCATCAGTCTATATATTTGAAATTTGTGTAATGTGTCTAAAAATTAGTCAAACTCTGGGCCAGAATATATTGGTCCAAAAATTTACAATGATCTTCCTGAATATGTGAAGGCTTCGAGCCAACTGTATAATTTTAAAACAAATACTGAAAGCATATCTGTTACAAAGTTGTTATTATACACTAGCAGAACCTCCCAATAATTCTTAGGTCTCTTCTTCTTGTACTATCACCTCATTATTTTTTTAGTATCTCTATTTCACTTTAGAAGTCCGCAAGTTAGTACAAACAAAACATGGTAGATGATGGTTCCACTTTTTCTTATTTTCTTGTAAGTTTTGTTTCACATCAAACTATTATTCTTAATATAAAATATTTTGTTGAACAATCACTTTATCAACACATACCTGTTCTTTTTTCTCCAAGAATATAATTTCTACGATATCGTCATCCTCATCATCTAAAATTTCATGAACTAGCTTTGAATCACCTTGTTCACAGTCAATGGTGCCAACACCAACTATACAACAGTCGTCTTCTTCCTTTATGGCAGGACTTTCTATGATATCACAACTATCCGATATTCTAGCCATGGACTCTATATAATTGTTGTAAGCATGTTCAAATTCTTCATCTTCATTTGTCACCTGAGAATTAGACATTTTCATAAATTAATCACATAGACTATGGAACAAAGTAGGTTTAAAAGGTTTGCCCATAACTTGCGGTAGTCTCCTATGAACTCTCAAGTCTCCAGGAGAGTTATGCGAGTGAAGGATTAACGAGGTTCTACCTTTCAGAGTTTCATTTGACATTTGAGCAAAATGATCTACGAGCTTCTACTTTTCATCGTTTCCATGATATTTAATGTTTTCATTTATGTAAGTTCAAGTTTCAATTTCGAAGTATTTCATAAATTATAGATAGATATTATATTTTCCCTGAATGCTATGATATAGCACAAATTTTCGCAATTTTAAATCAATATTTAAATCATCTTTAAAACGTTTTTGATATATTTCACCTTTTTCAACTTACATATTTTGTTATAGAATTTTATTACAATATAATGTGGATTTTCTTGTTCTATTGACAATATTGAGAAGGGTTGATTGTTCAATCAATCAATCAATCAATCACTGTACTTTATTGTCTAAGAAAAAAATCTTATTGACAAAGCATATGAAAACAATACTATTACACAAAATAACATACACATATATATACATACACATATATAACACATATATGCACATATATACACACACATATATAAATGAAATACAAGTTATCAAGTAATTATAAAGAAAAATAAAAATAACAG
>WOGN01007120.1:0-12026 GCA_015342105.1 Leptinotarsa texana | reverse complement strand
GGTTTTCCTGCAGCTGAAAAAGCAAATGCGCCACTTGAATCAGTGAAGTCGCCCCGGAGCGCCAATTAATTTTTATTGTTGTTTTCATTTTATTTTTTCATTAAATTATTTATAATTTTTCAGCTGAAGTCTTATTTAATTTTGTACATATTCTTTTCGATATTTCACATCAATTTATATCATATTAGACAATGGAAGTCCGAACTAATGAAATACAGAGGTATACAGTTAACCAATTATTTCAAAGGATTCCATCCTTCACAGGGAAAAATTACATAACAAATTTGTTTAACTCGCATGTTTTTAAGGAAGCGCTAAATTTGCAATGAAGGATGTGTTCCTGGAAGTCCGATCTCCACTGCGAAAAACATGATGCGAATTTATTACCACGCATACATCTCCGCGAAAAACATAACCACACAAAATAATTGTCGCGAAAAACTAACCTATAAAATTTAAAGTTGGGGTGTTTTCTTGCGTTTAATAGTATTCGAGCGTGTAGTCCAAGATGATTAGTAATGACGTCAATTATAAGATTCGCCAGAATCGGATTTGTATATACAATAATTTCCCAGCTTCATTTTGTATCTGCATCCTTACAACGTATTTTTTTCAGCACTTTAAAAACTACAACGATCAAAATAAAGCAGAAACTGACAACTGACGTTTTGAATCATCATGTATACGTTTCAAATCATAGTTGATGTGACGTTATTGTTTCAACGCCAGAATGAACGTATTTGAATCACAGACGAATACGTTTTGAATGCATGAGCGCCAGAAAAACGCCTCTATGTAGTACTAATTTTTGCGGGAAAAAACATGCGCGGTGTATGAGGTTGCGCAAATTTTTCTCTATGAATGAGATATATTAAATGAAAATTGGAATCTAATGTTAAAAAATATGATGTACTCGTATTCTCATCCCTCCTGATAATTTTCGATTTTTAAACTATTAACTTTGAAAGTTTGTACTTAGTACTCATGAAGGACAATCTGTATTACCGTGTTTGCGCTTCGCCCATCCCAAGATCAAAAAATTGTTATAACGTCTCTAAACCTATAGAGTAGGGAGGGTGAGTGTAGGCCCACGCACTTAGGCCACATGTGACCCATTGTACATCCCCCAGAGGAGTTGTTTACCTAGGCCATCGTACATCCTGTCCTTTCCAGGAACGTGGACAGATCACTAGGAGATACCTCCTTTGTATCGGCAGGTGTAGGCCAAGACTCGCCGAACAGACACTCTCTTATTGACGATAACTTCGGACACTTGCATAGGACATGCCTGACAGTTTCATATTCCTGTTCACACATCCTGCATAGAAGTGTGTCCACTAGCCTTATATTATGGAGGTGTTTCCTTAGTTGACAGTGGCCAGTCAGAAATCCTACTGTTAGGCATATATTTTTCCTGGTCATCGCCAGATATTCCATAGTCGCCAGCTTCCCAGGGCCGCCCAGGGTGATCCTGGCAAGATTGCATCCTTGGATTTCATCTCATCTCTTTAGGGATTGAGCATGGGTTTGACGTTTGGCTTGTTCCGCAATTGTCGAAGTCATCAGGCCGTAGGTGCCACTGGGTCCTAAAATTCTTAGTCCAGCCGCTTCCTTGGCTAAAGAGTCGGTGATGCGATTACCTTTACTTCTGCCCTTTAATCCACTTCAGGATCATGCTATTGTCTACCGAGCCTTTGGCTAAATCTTGGTAGCACTCTAGTACTAACCCTGAGGTAACATGTTGTCTGTTCAAGGCTAATAGGGCTTGTCTGCAATCAGTGCAGATTGTTATGTTTTTGCCAGAAATCTCTTTCCTTGTTATTTCTTTTGTGTCGATTGAGATACCAGCCAGTTCTGTTTGAACCCCGCTGGTATTTTTTCTCATTCCCCACTTAGGCTTAGTGTTCTGGAGTTATGTTATGACGTCACCCCCCCCTTCCCCAATGTCTCAGTCAAAGAAAATATTCCTATGAATACATTTTGGCCTATGCACCAGACATATCGTTCAACGTCACCCTAATTACACCACTTGTCATTAATTGGTCATCAATGACGTCATGGAGGTGGGGGGACGCTTAGAACTTGTATTCTCATCCCTTCTGATAATTTTTGATTTTTCAACTTTTAAAGTTAATAGTTGAAGTGTTGTCAAGAAGAATTGACAATAATTCAACTATTTACCGTTGACATTATTTTGTGAGGGCATCAAAAAAAGAAGTAGTTAATAATACATGTTATTCTTACCTTATGTGACAGAGTATGAGTATGTCCAGGCGACATATGAGCTTGGGATTGTCCGAGTTGAGAATATCCATTATTGCCTTGGACTCCTCCCTGCTGCAAAAGATGGCGCTGCACCGACATGGCAGATGGATGGTAGTGATTATTGGGAGTTGATGGTCTCGAATTTGTTGGCGTTAAACACAGTGCTGAAGTCGAAAGGCGTTGTTGGACTATCTTCTGACATGCTGGAAGAATGAAAATTGAGGTAACATTAAAGCCACACGCGTCCCTACAAGTACCCCTTCCACCTATTTGAGTCGACAACATATTTTTTATATCAGGGACAGACGTGGGGCATTTTAGAACTGTAGGTGATAGAACAAAGTTCAGCACTAATGTGTAAAAAATGTTAAAACAGCGAAGAAATAACTACTTCCCCGAAAATACCACGACGGACATTGAATTATGTGCCATGGACATTTGTGTAAGCTTCGCACAGAATACATTTCTGGAGATGATTTTTTCCGGGTTCTTTACATTTGAACATATGTCATATAATTTCGGAGTAATATTTGTATATGAGGATTTTTTGCATTTTCAACATACGTTGGTTTCATTAGCATGTACTACAGTCGTCTATTTGTAAATTATCAAATCTATTTTGAGAAAGGAGAGTTGGTACATTCCAAATAGATTACATTTCGAATAAAAGGCGTCAGATGGGAAAGTTGGAGAGAACTTCTACAATAGTTTTTAGGGTTCCACCCCATGCTAGTGTCAAAGTGTATGATTTTAAAGCTTTGGAAGAAGTACGGCTATATCAATAATATTTTTTTCAAAGCTACTAAAACCAGACCTATGAAATGCTCCTTAATATCAAAGTCAATTTCATCTCTAGGGAATTTGATGAAGTTCATTGCTAGAGTGAAAAGAAAATACTCAATGTCAAAACTCCCAAAACACGGCTGGATCAACATACCAGGAGCCATAGGTAAAATTTAACAGCTTCGGCAGTGATAGAACCATATTAAAATACTATTGTAAATCATACCCTGAAGAAATTAACGCCGGCTGCCACTGGTAGCCATAAACCAATTGTAACGTGGCGAAGAGCACGCTCAGAATTCGATAGAATTTTGGCGAATTTTCTACCGCCTTGGATTACGAAATATAAACGCTAGCCACGAGCATATCGAGACAGTCAAGTGGAAGTTACAGTGCGGTACGCGAAGCGATCTAGTAAGGCGATAGACATTCGAAGAATAATTGAAGTTTTAGTTGAAGTTTTTGTTCTACTTGAAGTGGAATAAAGTTAAGTTTGATTATTGTTCAATGTAGTCAATTATTGGTCAACCCACGGGGAAAACATAACAATACATTCTTCAAAGCTACAGTGCCAAGCAGAATATGCACTCCAGTTTAAGTTGATGCTGAAACTTTCGTATTTCAAAATAATTATGAAGTTCATTTGTCAGACTCATTTATAGAAATTGTATAAAAATATTTGAGTAAAATGACACACACACGTGCACGCACGCATGTGGGGTATAATTTCGAAGTAATATTTGTATACGAAATCTGTTTGAAATCTGTGGGTTGGTATATTAATTTTTGCATTTGCGGCATATGTTGATTTCGTTGAAATCCCGACCAGCAAAATTGTTTTATGATTTCATAGTGATGCAACAGTTTTATTTTGTTGGTATTTTATAATTACTTCCAAAATGCTAATTGAGTATATTAGACGAGCCGTGAACACAATAAAGTTGTAGGCAATAAAAGTATTTTATAAATTTTTCATAGAAACCTTCAGTAATAAAATTTAAAAACCGTTATAAAATAGTCACGAAATTATAACAGAGACGTTTTTTAAATTACCTCACAAAACATATATTCCTATAAAAGTAAATTGTTATGTATCAGTTTTATAGCACTTTTTTGCGAGGTTAGTATGATCTTTATAAAACTATTTCAAGCTTATTTTAATAACTGCTTACTGTAGCTTTAATCAAATTATTTTAATGAAACGCTTTCCAACACAATTTTGTTTTCATTACCATATTGCCACGTCAATGATAATTTCGCAACTATTTTATAGTATTGTACATTAACAACAATTCCAAAACAATAAAATAACTGTTATAAAATCAAATTGCTGAAAAGTTTTATAAAAACAAAAGGGAATTTATTAAAATGGCTTCAACCTTTCTATTTTTTAATTTTTAGTTGGTGTCAAATCTATTATATTTTCCAATTGTCCAATACAAAATTACTTCTTGCGCCTCCAAGAAAACATTTTGAACACTTTTTTATTTTATTGTTATCGTTTTAGGCTGCATTACATTTTATAACGCTTACTTGGAACTACTAAGAAACTAACTAGAATTTTATTTTAATTATTTTATAAGTATCTTTACAAAACTACTTTTCAAGAGTGTTAGAACTAGTAACTACCGAAATGTTTATGAAACTGTTTTGTATTGTTTGTAAAAAGCCTTACAAAATATTAAAAAAGACTATAATGTTTTATAAAACGAACTTTTATACCTGGAATTTTATTTTGACAGATATACCAGAATCCTTCAGCAACGGTCAGACGGAATCATGTCCAATGGGGTCCAATGACTTTTGGACCTGGAATACCTGTCAAAATAAAAGTCCTCATTGACGTACGGGCTCTGAGGGGCTTGCGGTTATTCAGAGTGTATAAACATAATGGTTTATGCACACCCACCCACATATTTTGATACACATAAGTTACATATACAAAATTACTGTTTTGTTATTGAAACCTAGGATATCTCTGCGAGTCTTCAATGAGAACACTGGACTGTCCTTCAGGTACTCCATACCAAATAGTGTTACTGTATGTGTGAGAAGAGAACTAAGAAACTGAATGATGAAATTAATTCAAATGTTATAGAGTAGCAACAGGTTGAAATGTTCTATAAAGAAATCTGAAAATTTCTAGGTTTCCTCAGATGAGAGGGAATATTGGTATGGAAATATTCATAGGACTCTTTCCAGTCCAGTTCAGTATTATAAGCGAGTCAGGTTTTAATATCTGGTGATACACTGCAAATACCTGCTTGATGAGTGTTAGTTTTTTTCTCCAAAAGGCCCAAGATCTTTTAGAGAACAACATTGGATGGTATCAGTGACAGATTGATTGATTTTATCAAAGTTTTTCTAGTTTAGAATATACTAAGGATACAGAACATTAGCACTCAACCCCTTACGGTCTAGATCTAAAGTAATAAAGAGAAACTTGCTTTTGAAACACGGCCTTCGTTTCTTTGTCTTCTGATAAATGAAAACTCACCATCAAAATTCTGCTGTAACTTCTTGTAACAACGCGAAACTGAAGTTATAAATTAGTTGACTCAAATATCGAATCCACCTGATGATTTCATATACAAACAACAAACACTATTGATTAACACGTCCTTTCACTTTCCTATCGACACACAGATGAACAACGAGGCATCAATATGTCTCATCTATTATCTCCTCTTTCAAAAATCAAATCGATCATCCACGACACAGATTAGATATAACACACTCTCGGGAAGTTATCGTCCACTATTCGAACAAAATTAAAACTTGTACACCTAACCTACACCTATGCAAGAAATACTATTACAGACTCCACGTGGGAGAACGAATTTCAATGAGGAGAAAAAATTCGAAAATTACGACTTACCATCTTGGAACACCCGTTCGACGTTCAAGCCGTAGGTAGCGCAAGTTTCATAGTAGGTGCACCTCTTCAGATCGTTGGCCAATTTCCTAGCTCGAGAATCATCAATGACGCGAGGGTTGTTCTCGCTTATTGCGTCTGAAACAAAAAAACGGGGACATGAATGAAGGCGTTCTGCTTTGGAATGTGATCTATAACAAATATACAGGATGTAACACAAGTAAGTTAATATATTCAAGTGACGTATTGCTGAGACAATTTAAGAAAAAAGTCTATGCGAACTTGTGTCCAAAAATGCTTCGTTTCGGAGATACGTGGTGTTGAAATTGATTTTTTTGTTCGCTTTTTGAAAATAACTCTTGCAAAAAATAATTTATTTGCACGAAACACGGTACCCGGATTTTTTTTGACGTGGGAAATCATAATTTCATATTAATTTGCATGTATCATCTAGAGGGCGCTGCGAACGCCGTTATTATTTATTTCAAATTGCCCTAATTTTTGGTACTTTTCATGAAAAAACCCAATTCTCACACCTCTTCCAAGTAAAAAAGGTACACTTCCTCAACAACGCTGGAGGTGACCGTTTTTCGAAATATTTACAATATTCTATATCGATGCAAATTACTTTATAGCAAATTTGATTTCAATAATTTTTGACACTCTCCGCTTACAAATTAAGTTAATTAAATCGAGTAGACTATGAAAGTTTGTTTATAAAAATAGAAGTTCGCTGTCATATTTTTAACTATTAATTGACAAATTCCCAGTTTGGAGTTTATAAAGTGATTTTGTGGTACCATGCCCGACTTTACGAATGTTGAAATGGCTGATATGGTTTTTGTATACGGCTTGGCTGACGGAAATTCAATCGAGGCCAAACGCATCTATCAGGAAAGGTATTCCCAACGGGTGACTCCTTGTGCAGCGACATTTGCAAATCTTTTCTGGCGACTTTCCGAATCTGGAAGCTTTGAAACAAATTCTGCAGTAGGACGGCCACGGACTACAAGAACTGTAGAATTGAAGGAGGCGGTTCTCGTAGAAATTAGTGAATATCCAGAGACAAGTACAAAATCAGGAAATCAGGCAAACTTTGAATGTGAGTCACATGACAGTTTACAGAATTTTAAAGGAATAGCAATTATGGAAAAGCTGTGGGAATTAGTTTCTTTCATGAAAAATACCAAAAGTTTACTGTCAAAAAAGTTGGGGCAATATGAAATAAATAATGACAGCGTGCGCAGCGCCCTCTTGATGTTACATGAAAATTAATTCGAAATTATGATTTTCTACGTCAAAAAACCCAGGGTACCGAATTTCGTGCAAATAACTTTTCAAAAAGCGAACAAAAAATTCAATTTCAACACCCCGTATCTTCGTAACGAAACATTTTAGGACACAAGTTCATATAGACTTGTTTTTTTTAAATTGTCTCAGGAATACGTCACTTGAATATTTTAACGTACTTATGTTACATTCTGTATAATAGTGTATTATACGAGGGTAACTGGGGATATGAGGGCTGTTTGATAAGTCAGTGATTTTTTTAATATCCCACGCAGTAACTTCGAATGCCACACTGCTGCTGCCAAAATAATTTACTGTCACCTTTTGAACAAGTTGTGTTATTTAAGTTAGTTGATAGCCTTCGAACTGAGCGGGTACATCATATTTTACAACATAACCATGTGACCACTTCAAACTGAACGAGTTTTTACGCTGTTTTGTTGTCGTGGACGGAAAAAAAGATTCGAATGTTCCATAATGTTTTATAACATTCCACAGAATTCAAGACTATTCAGGAATGTTTCACAATGACCTGAAATGTTCCAGACTTTTCCAGAATGTTTGAGACTATTCCAGAATGTCTTGGAATGTGGTGGAATGCTTTAGAATACTGTGTATTATTCTAAAATATTCTACAGCGCTGGACTTTCCTTCCTCACATCTTCAAAAGCACCTCCTTCGGATAATAAAGGAAACATTCTTTATGGATAAGTTCTCTCAGAAAACATGTAGGCATATATGTTTTGCTACTGGTGTGAGCCTAGTTTTACATACACTAAAGGATGCTGGTTGCTTAGTACGTTCAATTGCCGAAAGCATCATTTGAAATGTGTTATTTTAAAATTTAAGAAAATTAAATGTATGCATCTTTATACTGAAATATCAGAATTCGAACTTGCGAAGATGAAACATGCTAATTTTTTCTAAATATGGGAAAGATAAATTTATATTGTTATATTTTTATAATGTAGTGACTTTGTGCTATGTAAGGATGTGTCAAATTTTGTATAGTCAGCAGAAGAAAATGTGTATAGTATATAGTCTATACGAAGTCTATCTTCCAAACATCTAAATAAACGACTAACGTCATTACTCTTCACTACTAATAACAACAATCCGTGTAGGTTTATGAAAAATAAAATTATTCTTGAAAAAAAAAATTATATATATCACGCCACTCATGCCATACAAAGAAACTGCCGACGTTCGATAACTATTCAGTTTTTATGCCATTCGAATTAACTTCTTTATACTATAATGAGGTAATTTTGAATCACCAATGATACTGAATTACATATATGTCATGTTCCATTCCGTGTTAGGAATCACACGTTAGAAGGTAAGACCTCGAAGTTTCGACTTCTGAGAGTTGTCGTTCGTAGGGGTGCGACAGCTGGTTAACGGAAAATATATTTTAAACAGATTAATAACCACTTCCTAATTCCGGAATTTTTGCTAGTGAATAGAAACAGTTTTTTGATATCGTTAGTTTCAAAGTTAAGTTGGTTCACGCTGAGGTTACTGAGTTTTTATATGTATTTCTGTCAACCGAGGTAGTTCATTGTTTTCTTCACCCAAATTATGAGACTCTAGTTGATAACCAAAACTGTTCAGTGTTGAAAAGACAATAAAATGTTCATATATTTTTTTGGGAATGATGAAATGCTATGAAAATCATATGATTCTCCTCATCCAGGAATGCAAAATATAACATAATTTTTAACTATCCAATTACAAAAACTATGACTCAAAAATTTTTTCTGTTTTTTTTTCAAAAAACATAAAACAATCACATTCAAACATCCCGAATCCATTCGTCACTCTCACTACAATAAAATCATAGGTTAGTATTTTGATGTTTGGTTCAGGATACCGTGTTCCATATACAGTGTGTAAAAGCCAAATTGAATAAATACATTATTTCGGTTACGGTACATATTTTAACAAAATCCCGAAATAGGTCAAATTTAAATTATAATTTGACATACTTCAACGGAAAAATGCTCACCTTTCCTTCAACTCCCGTCGAATGTCAGATACAACCCCCAATTTTTTAAGTGGAAAGTATAGGCTTGTGATTTATCGTTTGAAAGGTATCTTCATTTTCTATTCAAAAATGTTATCAATTGCAGCAATTACTTAAGATAAAATAAATTAAAATCATGTAGTTACCAAAATTCGATAAAATACAGTCAAAACTTATTGCAATAAACTCAAAACTTATTTCAAGTTGAGGTGTTGATAATAAGAAAGTAAGCAAAAACCATAGCAATGTCCTTTTTAGATGGTATCTTTTAAAAAACTGTAAATAATTTCCGTGGCAACGTTAGTTTAAAACGCCTTGTCAACTTGTTATGTATGTTACAACATTAGTTGTCAGTATTTCAATTAAAGTTTAAAGTTCGTTAACTTCAAGTCTGACAAATGGTTAGAATACCGGAAAATGCGTAAAATAACAGTTTTACAGATGATTGCTTACAGACATAAAACCCGAACACAACAGGAAATAGCTCGACTATTTCATGAGAAATTTCCTAATTTGCCGCCCATATATATATATATATATATCTCAAGGAAAAATAAGCAAAATAGAGAAGCAGTTTGGCGAGCTTGGTTATGTGGGGCAAATAAAAAAAGCAAATGCCAATGCAATGAGTGACGAACTCAAATTAGAGGAGATGCTTCAGTTTGAGGAAAACCAACATTCGTGGAGGAGACAGGCATCTACTACATTCAATGTTTGCCATACATCGATAGTAAATATATTAAAAGAAAATAAAATGCACCCCTACAAAATCATAGGTACCTACTCAGGAGCTCATGGGAGACGATTTTGATAGAAGAACTAATTTTTGTGAGCAAATGATGGACATGTTGGATAACAGTAGCATCCAATTAGAAGACATTACTGCTTTAGAATTGAATTAGAAGACATACTGCTCAACGGAAAATCCTCACTGGATGAGAGAAGAACACACGCAATACTCTCGAAAGGTTAATGTTTGGGCGGGGATTGTAGGAAACCATATCACTGGTCCTTTTTCATTGAGAGGACCTTGAATGGCGATCATTATTTGGCATTACTTCAAAATGATGTCATTCCAAGTCTGGCAAATTTATATCCTGATCCAGGAAATCCTCAAGTTCCAGTGAATACGATATGGTTTCAGCAGGATGAAGCAGCATCACATTACCAAGTTAATGTCCAACAATACCTCGATACAACATTTCCCAATCAGTGGATAGGGAGGCGAGGATCGATTGAATGGCCCTCGCGGTCACCTGATCTATCATCATTAGATTTCTTTTTATAAGGATATGCATAGCAATGTGTACAAATCTAAAGCTTCAGATTTGAATGGCTTAAGAGAACGACTAACTCTTGCGATTAGGTTCACCGTTAGCGGTGAACATTTTGAACATCTACTTCGTTAATATCCATAGTTCTTTTTCGCAATCTACATTTCATTATATTTTGCATTACATTTTAGTTTTTGAGTGTATTATATCAAATTTCGGTAACCACATGATTTTAATATATTTTATCTTAATTGTTGCAATACACTTGGAAATGATAAAATTTTTGAATAGAGAATGAAGAGACCTTTAAAAAGGATATATTACAAACCGATACTTCCCATTTAAACAATTAGGGGTTGTACCTGTCATTCGCAGGGGTGGCATTATTACGTTGAAGAATGTCAACTTATAATTTACATTTGACGTGTTTCGAATTTTTTTAAATATGTACAGTAACCGAAAATCATGAATTTAATCCATTTGGCTTTCAGGTTACTATTATCGAATTTGACGTACGATTCTTGTGGAGCGTAAAATGGCACTTTTGTGTTAGAATGAAGATTTTTCCCTCAATATATGTTCGTATTTATAAAATTTTCAAGAACTGTGAAAGATTTTCTCCGTATTTTGGTAAATTGATAAAAATATCATCACTGACTTACCGCAGTTTACTGATTTAGTGAAAAGTACATATTCCACAATTTCTATATGCAGAGTAACTTCGCTTTTTTCAATTTGAAGCGATTATTACTGTTAGAAGGAAATCTCCTTACCTTGAGTCCCGACCAAGATCAGAGGAATCTCCGCAGCATTCCTGTAATGCGACATCTTAGTGTAGTAATTGAAGATGGCGTTGAATGAAGATTCGTTTTCAAGACTGAAGACGAATATGACAGCATCGACCCAGGCAGTGAACTGAAAAAATAAAGAAATGTTCGATATTACAAAGCTACACCGAATGCCGTCGTCATCATTATTTTAACAGTCTGCAAGTCGTAAATCGTCTAACAAAACAACTTTCACGGCGGTTCCTTGAGACGGAAAAAGAAATTGAACAGAATTAATACACTTTTTTAAATCGATGAATCCTAGAAGATGAGAGTACTTGAATGTGTAATACCTGAGGTGCTATTACAATTATTATCCGTCAAATGTAGTCCCAGAATTACAGAATGTTACAATGCATACCTGACGACGTAAAAGTTCCACTTTCGTCAACTTCTATAAGGGATAAGATACTGTTACAAAGCAAATCTATTCAGGAAATTAAGGAACACGAGTGGAAAACACTCGTCTCTCCTCATTTAGAAAGTGTACGGAAAAATATTGTTAAAAAGTACCAATAGAAAATATTGTAATGAATCTGAGGCCGGCCCTGACCAACACCAAACACATGACTCATCGAGAAACGCAACTAGAATTCCAGAAATGTGCCGAAATGACGATGGAATGGTGGAACGAATGAATAAGACCATAAACCGCCACTTGTCCAAGGTAGTCTCTGACCATCAAA
>WOGN01007119.1:0-12028 GCA_015342105.1 Leptinotarsa texana | reverse complement strand
GTACAGTATTTCTTATGGGCGACTTGAGTTCGCTGCAACGCGACTGTAATTGTGTGGTCGATCCGACTGCAAAATGTGGCTCGTGTACGAGCGCTTTTATAGGAGTAGTCAATATGGTTTGAAAAAAACTGAAGCTCATAATCTTTATACTAAACACAATAAAAATTCGTCTATTGAATGAAAACATTACAAATATTTTTCTCATTAGAACGTGCATATATGTATTTTTAATTCTCATTTATTTATGAATCTCTTCATTAATATATAGAGAAGGAACATTTAACCTAATAAAATTTTTAAGCTACAGCCCTCACAATCTAAAAAATGAATGTGATGATCAGTCCGACAAAAATAACAGACTTGTGAATCAAACCTCGAGTTGAGCAGGTGGTTGATATAAATATCAATAATATGATTCGATAAAGTCGACGAAGGCCGTTTTTGCCTGATTGTTAGTATCCACAATCTTCTTCAGTGGTGACTGGACTTCGTCGTCTTGAGTTCATTCAGGTTGGAGCCCAGTTCCCTTACCCTTTTGGCTGATTTTTGTCGAAAAAGGACAAATTGGTTCATAACTGAGGGGATGTTGACGGTATGAAGTCCTAAGACATCAGTATCGTCCTTCACAGTGTACCCCTACCTAGCTGGGGTGGGATGGATGAAAAATCTATTCGTCCATGAGGGCCTCATTCGACAGAGTGTCGGGGCCTTATATATCGGGAGGGGTCGTTTGCAGCATAATCTATAGCTTCCCTAACTAACACTGGACTCATTCCTCCGAGATCGGACTATTTATAGGTCATTCGAGTGCTTTCACCAATTCCCTCTTCCCTTTCTCCGCTTCATAGGTTTTAGCGCAAGCTGACCGTTTGGCGAGAGTTGGTCATGTTCCGCTTGATTAGAGGTTTTCATATGTTACGTATTTCTACGTTAGCTTGGCTAAATGCGTTGTTGGACAACTTATAAGCAGCTTTTTTGAATTTTCTCCTAAAACAGTGTTCCTCCTTGTGGATAATTTCAGCTTGAGCCCACTTGATGTTATGTTGATGATCCCAAACATGCTCTGCTATTCCTGATTTGCTGGTTTCTCCGCGCTGGTAGGGTATCCGGTAAATGCAATTCTTGGAATCGCAGTCCGCGTTTTGGTGTCCTTGTTTTCGTGAGGCTGCTATGGATAGTGTTCCCATTTCTGAAGCAGGTTTCTTCTTATCCTTTCCGACAATTCTCTGATGTAGGGAAGTACAAGTACTGGTTGTGGGGGCTTCAATCCCTTGTGAGGCTCTTGCTGTCTTCTAGCCAAAATCTGTGTCACTATCACTCTGGAGTAACCATTCCATTGAAGGTCATTATTGATGATGCCTAGTTCCTTTTCGAGACCTTCCTTTGTATTACAGAGCCCGTAAGCACGGTCAACTAAAGTCTTGATGATTCCTCTCTTAGTCGATTGGGGATAGGTGAAAGCAATCAAAACGTCGTGAACTTGGCTTGGAGTCTTTTAATTTTTAATTTTAATTTCTTGTTAGTAATTTTCAATTTTCATTTCTTGTTAATAGTTTAATTGTTGCTTATATTTTATTTCATTGTAGTTTTAGTTATTTCGCTTAATGTAATATAGTATATTTTGCTTAATATAATTGTCATTTTCAGCTAATCTTCTTATATTTTATAGATCCTTTTAGGGATTTCAAATCAATTTCTTATTTTCTTTTCAAATGTTAAAGGATGCTTGTGAGACCTTCAGAGATACCAGCCATATTGATTTTGCTTCCTAATCATTTATTAGGTTCATTTTGTCACAATTGTCTCCTGAATAGACTGTTATTGTCAAAGAATGCTTCAAAACTCTCAATATGTCAATTTCAAAGCAGTTTTGTTCGACAATTTTATTGACAAAACTAGTTGTAGCTTATTTATTGTAACTTTGTTTCCTTTATAAAATTATCTTTTTTCGGAAGTCGAAGTCAAAATAGCACAAATTATTATTCTTTTTAACGCTAATTTCAGTTTAATTTATTTAATATTGAATTTGTTCATGACACGAAACATAATGTAGCAAGTTCGTCTATACAAAATTTACTGTTTATAATTTTTTTTTTCATTACAGGTTATCAGGAAAGATTTCTTCGGGAGGGAAATCAAAACAACTTCCACGTTGTCAGGTGAGGTTATTGATATATAAAACAATGGACTATCGATCTCGTTAATGGCGTCTTTTTCATCATCGCCATATTTTATAATTATATTTGTTTTATGAGTTATACTCGCTGATTATCAGTTGACTATAACCTTTTTCCCGTATTTTTAAAAGGCCATCGTGATGTTGAAATAAAAATTGTTTATGCGATTTTTTTTTCTGAAGGTCATCGAGATTAACTCAGTGTTCCTGAGCCGTAGAGCCAAAACGAAGCCATATAATGAATGAACAACTCTCTGAATTTGTTGAGATCGGTACTCGACACTAAACTTTTGGATGCTTTCGAAAGTCTACAAATAGCAAATATCATGAGAACTATAAACATTTACAAAAGTCATATTTTAAACAGCCTATCCACAGTGGCAAAAATTTGTGGGAACATTAACGAGAAATAAAAAGATTTGGAAAAGCTGAATACTCTTAATGGAATTAATGAATCGAAGAGGTTTTTTTGTATTACATTGTATAATTTTTAAAATTCTTGCAAAGCGCTTTCGACTTTCGTCATCATCAGTGCTTACCTGAAAGTAGGTGATCCAATTGAAAAGGAAGTTTAGTGAAAATTGAAGTTGCAAAATTTTTAATCTTTAAGGTTAAGAAATTTGGAAAAATTGTTTATGATTAGGAATTATCAAAATAAGTACATTGCACATTCGTAATATTTGACTTATATAAAACAAAATAGGCGTATGGCAAAGAAAATACATTTTTGGATTGAGGCCAAGTGGTTCAGTCAAAGTATTGTATGAAGGACAAATTGAGACAGGATGTGTGTGAAATGATTTCCTTCAATTTAAACCCAAGAAACTATTGATGTTTGTTTAAAAACTGTATTCTGTTAGATATACATAGGCAAGGATTATAATAGCGTTTGTCATTGGGAAAACTAGTGCTCATTCAGTTTATTTATATCCTTTAATTATGAGGATCTGAATGGAAAAAAAAAGGATTTATTTCCAACAGGAGTACCCAGTTATAGGAAATGCTACCATTACAGAGTATACAGGGTCATTCACGACGAGCGTTCGTTAAGAATATATGGAGAACAATTCCAAATAAAAACTTGAAATTTTGGAAATCTTTCTGCAAAAACACGAGTTCTATTCATAATCTTATTGCATTCACCAGTTTCCCAAAATAAGAAACCTTTCTCCAATTTGTCCGACATTGTAGGTCTTACCGTTTTCGATATAGCATCAGTGGGATCAGGTAAAAATCGGCCTCTATAAATATCATTCAGTCAATTTATTTGTATATATAGCAACATTTTCAAGTTTTTTTTTATTGTATTCATTTCCAGCGATCTGAAAAATATTTAATATAAAGACAATAAGTAGATTTACGGTTAAAAAGTTCATACTTTTAGGTTGATTTCTTTTTGGAGAGGATTTACGTTTTATTTTTATGAAGTCCTTTTCATCTAGGACGTATCGAATAAACTGGCAATCATACTATTATTATTATTTCAGTTGTATGTGCAGATTTGTATCGTAAGGCCAGGCTAGTTTCGGTTTTTTGAATTTTCAGCTCGTATCAATATCAGGCCTCTACACTTCGGAACCTTTTTTGAAAAAACTTGCACTGTTCCCTAAGGCGAAGTAAATGAAAACAGTAAAAAATAGTCATAATCTGAATAATGACATTCGTGTCGGATTGATAACCTATTTGTTTGAAGTCGTGATTTAAAAATAAAAACGACAACCCAGGAGAACGCACGCCACTGGTTCAAGTTTGGTTTAATTATGAGATTTGTTGGAGCGGTAATTCATCGGTAATTGCCTTCGGATGAAATCTGAGCGGGTCTTATTCCTTCGATGAGCCGCCATCATCTTGTTTGCTCACCAAAATTGCTGCATTCTGCTGCTCAATGTTCCATTGTGATGTTAAATGTTTGCTTTGCGATATTAAGACGTTAGCGTTCCCATTAATTGTTCAGGAAGCTACGTTTCGTTCGGAATTAATTCGGCGTTTAACGGCTTGTATAAATTATACGAGGACTAGCGAGGCGACTTAGTTGAATAGATATTGATGGTGTATTTGTAATTTGGAAAAAGTTTGATGACATTTTGGTCGCCATATGACCAAATTTTCACTCAAGGTTATCTTCAAAAGCAAGGGACTACTAGTTGGAACGAAACTCGAAATCTACAATATTCATATATATGTATATTGAAAAGAGATAGAAATAGTTTATTATTTTTTGGTTGTTCCAAAAATTTTGTACGTTTTAATGGCATGTGTTTTTGATTTTGTAGCTCCTTATCTCAATAAATATTTATTCTTTGTCCAGTCATTTGAGGTCGATTTAGGCCTGTATTTCGCAAAGTTGACATACCCAGCTGTAAATTTGTATTTTGGCACCATTCTCGAAATTCACATGTGATTATACGGCCGCTATTTCAAAAATTGACGGTCAAAAGTCAAAAGAAACGACATTTTGCATGTTTTTTGCCAATATCTCGTTTCCAATGGGATTTATCCTAATTGTATTTATTATAAATATTGTAGAGAATTAAATTCTCTACAACTTTTGTTTCAAACATTTTTTCATAGGTTGAATCGTTTTTGAGAAAGAGGGCAGCGCGAGCGCAGATTAAATATTATTTGAAATAAACTGGTTGTCCCGATCGAAATAAGCTCATTTAAGGTTTATAAATTATTACTTAATTATGATGCACTGTTTGGAACCTTTGGTGTAGTAATCAATATTACTAGAGTTTTTTTCCAACACCAAATCGTTATTTTTACCACCTCGACACGTGTTTTGATCACCAAGTGATCATCTTCAAAGAGGAAGATTTAAACTCAATTCTTCAAATCAATTCTTCAAAGTTCTTTCTTTCTTTAAAATTTCTCAATTCTTTAAAGTTTAAATCTTCCTCTTTGAAGATGATCACTTGGTGATTGAAACACGTGTCGAGGTGTTAAAAATAACGACTTGGTGTTGGGAAAAACTCTAACAAATTATTACTTGATAAATAATTTTAAATAATTTTCATTATTGTTAACAAATACATTATATTTAAATATTTTTTCAATAATGAACCGATCTATGAATTAAATAATGCAATTCATTCCTGTATTTCAAAGAATCATTAAGGTTCATTTACGCTTTAAGCGGCTGTGATAGGATTTCTGCGCTCCTTAAAAAAGAAAAAAAAACTTTTTCAAAAATATTCGAGAAACTATCTAATTTGGATGAACTTGCGGCAGCATTTGACGATGAAAACTGCCCGGTTCAAAGATTATTTGATAGTGCTCAATAAACCTGTGCATTTATCAAATATCCCACCAACAAGTGGAACAGCTCAGCAACATTTTAATCGTGTTTAGTACCAAGTTCAAACTTGGTTAGGACATGATATGGAACCCCAGGAATGGGGTTGGACAATGCGTAACGGATTGCTAGAACCTATCATAACCATTTTACCACCTGCTCTAGATGAGTTACTTCATACGATAATCTGTAACTGCAAAAGTGGTTTGGTTCAAGATGTGGATGCAGGAAAGCGGGGTTGCAATGATCTTTAGCTTGTGGCCAGTGTAATGGGCAAGCTTGTCTCAATGCTGTACCATATGAGACCGATGTTAACGAAGATAGGACCTTTGATCCAGAAATCATGGAAGAATTGGAAACCAATCTGGGTGAAGATGACAATGAAGATGATAACGCCCATGAAATTTTACAGCTGCGAGAAGACGACGATGATGAAGAAGAAGAAAATTGAAATTAAAGCTCATTATTTTTTTAATGATTTTATCTGTTTTTTTTTTAATTTTGGCATTCACAAATGTATCAAATGAGATTTTTTAATAAAAATATAATTTAAAATTTCATTCCTTTTCTATTTATTTTTATTCATTAAAAAATAATTACTATAAATTAGATTTGAATTATAATGTAATATACAGTGTGTCTCACTTCTCATGGAAACACCCTCGTATCTTCCGTATTATTCGAGGTAGAACGATAAAACTCTCAGAACTGATGTAAATGCTCAAAATGCACCTACCACCTGAATGGGGTTGCTTAAAGTGATATACACTGTCCGCCACTCGCGATGGAACACCCTATTTTTATGGTAAAACATATTAGGGGGCAAAATAGGCTCAAAATTCCTTCAGATTCGTGATCAGTTCTACCAACTTACTACGACTACACTTTTTTCTTGAAAAAAAATTCAGTTCCGAAAAATCCGAATTTGTCTCACTTCTTATGGAAACACCCCCGTATCTTCCGTTATATTCGAGGTGGAACGATGAAACTCTCAGGACTGATGGAAATGCTCAAAATGCACTTACCACCTGAATGGGGTTGGCCAAAGTGATATACTCCGCCACTCGCGATGGAACACCCCATTTTTACTGTGGACTATCTTGACAGGAGTCAATATAGTATGACCTAGTTCTAAATGGAAATGGTTTTCTGCAAATTTACGATTCTTCTGCGATCCGAAATGCATCATCATTGTTTCATTATGATTGACTTTCGAATCATGTTCACTTGATAGTCTATTGATCAAATCAAGATCAGTGTTAAAGAGATTTTGTGCCTCATCGACTTTAAAGTGCATGTATAATTGTATGTCATCAGCATACGCCTGCATTTTACATTTCTTGATGACCGAGATAATGTCAGTAGTATAAATGATGAACAATAAATGTCCCAAAATGGAACCCTGAGGCACTCCTCAACAACAACTTTTCGAGATCGACCAAGTAAATAAGACCAGATGAGAAATAAGGCAGCACTACCATAAGCATTCCAAAATACTGATGCATTAACCTTGCCAGTTGACTGTTGCGTTTTTACAGGTTTTGGATTCGGTTCACCACGTGTAGTCCACTCAGATGATGATTGTTTTCGTTCTGGTGTGGAATGATGGAGCCATGTTTCATTCATTGTCATATATCAACGCATTAATTCGGGTGTTTTATGTTTGAACATGGCCAAACACTGCTCAGAATCATCAACCCGTTGTTGTTTTTGGTCGATTGTGAGCTTGCGTAGCATCCATTTCAAACGGTGCTATCGCATATCCAAATATTCATACACAATATGCCTAATACGTTTTTTGATAAATTCACAGCTTTAGCTAACTCGATCAACTTCACTTAGAGGTCGTTCAAAATTATTTTGGGACCTTTTTTGAAATTTTCGTTGGTTTAGAATTAGCAAACCACCTCTCAATGATGGATAGATAGATAGCTTCATTCAACTACGTGAATACGATGTATTTCTGTAGCAGGTCCAGGAAGGTGAACATTTGTAAGGTCCTGTAATAGGTCTAAACTTCTTATATAATCAATAACATGTATGCAACATAAATTAATTACTACACATAATATGTAGAAAAATTAAATTATTATACAATATATACAGGCCCATTCAAATTTGTTTCGGTACATGGGGATATACAAAGATACGAGATATACAGGAAAAACCAAAAAATCCCAAATTATTTTTTGCCTATATCTTCTTTATTCGCAGACATATTGGAAATCTGTTAACATTTTGCTATTGACATTTGATGTGGACTCTCAGAATATGTCAATATATCCTTTATACAGGGTTTCACCTGACTTGTGCCACCCCTACTTTTGAATTTTTAAATTGGACCTGTATTTAACAATCCCCTTTTGAATCACAGCCTTGGAAATTGGTTGACTGAGTTAAATAAAAACACAATAGCAACTTTTACGTCTCCCTATGTACCGTAGAGTATTTTTTTCATTTTTAGGTACCTACCTATTTATATTTTTTCACATTTTCATTGCTCTGACCCTTTTCTACAATGAACTTCCAATAAGAAAACCTGTTATGATAGTGTCATGACTTTGAATTACTGGAGTGAAGGTAAATGACTGACTTTCCTGGTGCAAAGTCAAAATAATGTTTATCTACCCAAGCCTTGGACTCAACACTTTTTTTTATCGCCAAAAACCAATGCTTCTCCAACACACGTAATTTCTTTTTATCCATTTTCTTCAACTTACAAAAGTTGCTTCACTCGAAATGTTCAATCCCATTAACTAGTGATCCGACAGCTGTGAAATTAGGACACGTGTCTTTTGAAGGTGAGAGTTAACCAATAAGCATATGGATTTGATACCAGTAGCGCTATCTCTGTGTTAGCCTACGGACTTTTCAGCCAACCCAATATGTCTGTCAACATTTCCCCCTTATATCTTGATTGTTATTCATTACAATATCCGCAACTTACACTATTTTTCTTCCAGCACTTTGCAACGACGACCCTAACGGCAACGTACCTCTCGGAAAATCTTGCAACCGCTACTGGCAGTGTCAAGGGGGCTACCCTAGACTCCAGCGTTGCCCCGCCATGTTGGTTTTTGATCGCCATTCGTTGAGGTGTGTAGTACCTCCTACAGAAGACTGCGACGTCCCTAGTACTCTTCCACCTCCACGTCAAGAGGAAGAAGAGTTTGACAATGTACCACAGAACAACCCAAAGAATAGAGAACAGAAGGGAGACTTCCCAAATCTTCCTCCTGGAGCCATACCAGTACCAGCCAAGAACAACAGGCCAAGGAATTAGCAAGTGAAAGAGTAGTGTTTATATAGCACCGAGACATATATTATTTATAAGGACAATAGATTTAGGTGAATGAAGATCTTTCGGTTGGAAATTTGTTCCATTTAGATATGAATTTTCATATTCTGAAGGATATACTTTATTAAAACAATAATGTACATATTTATTCCAAGTTGAAATTGATCACGCTTAGAGAAGAGAAAATTTATATTTTGTTTAATGAGATATGAATATTACTGACGTTATACCATAACACCAAATTGTTATTTTCAACATCTTCCTCTTGAAGTTTAAACTTCCTCTGGAAGATGATCACTAGGTGATTGAACCACATGTCGAGATGTTGAAAATAACGACGTGGTGTCGAGAAAAACTCCAGTAGTATACATTTCTGCACCAGAGGTTCCAAACAGTGCATCACAAGTAATAAAGTATGGAGAAAAATTTATTTGGTGTTTCTCAAATAGGCACATCCACAAATTTATAAATCTAATTCACTGAAAGTTTTATTGTATGTGGTAACAATGGTGCTGGTCAAAACTACGTTTCATGCATTTTTCTTAGCATTGTGTTTGCTATGATTGATGTTGCTTATGAATTTCAGAATGAACTACAAAAAACGAATCAACTTCGGTTTCCAATGGGATTTTGAAGTACTATATAGAAGAGATAAAATGGCTTTGGTCTAATTTCTACTAAGATTTTCATTTCATATGACCAGTTTCGGTTTATTGAACCATTCTCAAGTAAACTAACGCAGTTTGACAAACAAATCCTGCTGCAGGAAATCAGTGATGCAAGTGAACCCAGGTTTGTGTTTAATAAACCCCACAAAATACAAATAAAACAGAACACAGAGTCAGATGCTACGAATATAATACGCATATATACAGACGGCTCAAAAACCAAAGAAGGCTCAGGATGTGGAGTGTACTCCAGATCACTAAGCCTAAGGATTAAGTGGGAAATAGGAACAAATACCAGCGTGGTTCAAAAAACTGGTTGGTATCTCAATGGAAAAAAAATAATTTTGGGCCAGTACTAGAGTGCTACCAAGATTTAGCTAAAGCCTCAGTAGATAATAATATTATTCTGAGGGGGAATAAAGGGCACGACAGAAGTAAAGGTAATTGCATTGCCTACTCTTCACCCAAGGATGCGACTGGGCTAAGGATTTCAGGACCCAATGGCACTTACGACCTGATGACTTCGACAATTGCGGAACTAGCCAAATATCACACCCATGCTCAATCCTCAGAGAGATGAGATGAAATCAAGGGACGTAATCTTGCCAGGATCACCCTGGGCGACTCTATGAGGCTGACGCCGAAGAAATATCTGGCGATGACCAGGAAAAATCTAACGCTTGACAGTAGGATTTCAACTATGGGGCTAGTGGACACACCTCTATGCAGGATGTGTGAACAGAATGATGAAACCTTCCCGGAAAGGACAGGATGGACGATGACCTAGGAGGAAAACTCCTCGGGAGGATGTAAAATGGGCCTCATGTGGCCTCAGTGCTGTGGATCTACATTTCCTCCCTACTCTACAGATACGAATCTTAAAATATACAATAATGTAGTCATTTTCATTCAGGTAGGTTGATTAAACATGTACTTGAAATAACAAAAATGTTACCTCACCTGAGATACCATAATAATAATTACTTAACTTCTGTAACATATAAAAATTACTAAGTATCGATCCAAAAACATTACTTGTAAATTACTCCATATGGATCAATACTTACTAATTTCAATAGGTTATGGAAGTTGGATAATCATTGTTTTGGTATCTCAGATGAGTTATTGATGATTCAGTTAAAATGTTTGTTATTTCGGGTACAAGTTTTTAATTAATTGTTATTTCAGGTACAGGTTTTTAATTAATTGTTATTCCAGGTACAGGTTTTAATCTGTACAGGTTTAACCTGAATGACATTGACTATATAACTGTTTATATGAGGATTTGTTTGTCAAATTGCGTCAGTTTAGTTGAGAATGATTTGATAAACCGAAACTTGCCGCAACAAATAAAAATGATAGATGTAGCTGTTACTACGTGATATGAAATCATCATGAAAAATAAGACATACAATTTTCTGTTTTTCATCAATTTCATTTGTTACTAATGTTATTGCAGTTTCGTCCTTTGTTGAAAACGTCCTTATAGAACGAAACTGTAGTAACGTTAGTTACCAATACAAGTGGTATGAAAATATAGAAAACTTTATTTCTCATTTTTTGATCTTAGTAGATATTAGACAAAGGTTATTTTTTCTATCCTACACTCAACATGAATTTCTACAAAATGAATAGGTCATCAATCGAACAAGATTTCTTGGAATGCATTTTCATGCAATGTTTCTTCAACCCATTATTTTTTTCCAACGATAATTGTCGTTATGAATGATGAAGTCGTTACTTGGTCATAACGTAACTACAATTAATTTTTGTTTCCACTACGATAACCAACATCATTGCTTTTAATCTACAGGCGAACTTTCACTCTACTATATTAAACTTAATCTGAAGTTATTCCTTCTTCTGATAAATTTTGTAAGAGGAAAAGTGTAGAGAAAAGGATTTTATTGTGGGAAAAATTCAATAATTCTTTTTTTTCTTTTTCAAATTTACTACGGTGTTGAACAGTGCAAACTACGAACTGAGAACACTGAATCCGAGCGAATAATATTTTTGGTGAATACATGGTTATTGCTTTCGTTATAGTAATTTTGTTTAAGAAAGAAGCCTCACTTAATATTCTTCAACTTTTCAATGCTTGAGGCTGTATTTTCGTGTTTTCACTTTTATGTAGTGCCAGTATATTTCGCATGTCATTTCACAATTTCATCTCATCATTTGTTACTTTTTAGTTTCATTGTAAGTTTGGATGAATAAAGTTGATAATTATTGTTCTGTAATTGACTTTTGTTTACGGTTTTCCTGTTGATTCTTGTCAATACAAAACTTACTGAGGAATATTCTATATTACGATACTAATTATGAAAACAGTGCTGAAATATAACAAATCACATTAACAGTCTCTCAAACTGTATGTGCCATCATACAGTGCATTTCTTTAATGACCTCCCTTTTATTTTTTCAACGGATCAACTCAACAAATTGAAATTGGGGATAATGAAATTAATGCATGAATACTTTATTTTGAAGTGAAACTGACCGATAAAACTTTCAAAATGGCGACTGGGTACCATCTGAGGAAAAAAAATTAAATAGAAAGGGGGGTCTTGTGACACATCATTTTAAAGCTC
>WOGN01007118.1:0-12028 GCA_015342105.1 Leptinotarsa texana | reverse complement strand
TAGTAAATAATTAGGTATACAGGCTTTAAATTTATTTACAAAAACCAAAAACAGTATCTAATCATCTTAATAAGTTTGTTTGATATCATGACATAACTTATATGAAAGTGAAAAACAAAGGATTATGTGCAAATCTATTGAAATGTAATGAAAGTTTGTGGATCATTCATAAATATAGATTGTATTACTTAATTTTTTGATAGTTTTAATGCTAACAAAGTCTAAAATATTCCAAAATACGTATGACTTCAATAGCTAAACAATGGTAATAAATCTTTGTTTAGATAAAGGACCTTAACCTTCTCTAACATATGACGTCACACTAACGTAGCGTATTGTTAATGTTCAAAATCATTTTCGATCGATGCAAAATTGAAAAAAACCTTGAGCTAGACAGACAAACAGATCACATAAATATGCAAAAAAACATTTTTCAATTCATCGATTTTTCCTGAAACGAATAAAAGTGCAACGTAGTTTTTGCCACTCCAGAATACTTCGGGGCAATATTAATTCGCAGACAGAACACGTGTTGATTATGCCAAACACATATATCTCCCAAATGATAATTCAATAATGAACGTATTGAGTTACTAACCGAGTTATATTCCTTCTTTATTAATGCGTCCTCACCGCATGACGAGCTCCCATTTGTCTGATTGCAACTCATTCAATTTCAATTTTATTAATAAAAAGGGCGAATTCATAAGAAAATTACCGACCACTACAAGGCATAAATTGCGGTTTCTCTGGAGACGACTGAAAATATAGACAGAATTATTGGATGAAGAAATGATAGTGTTGATATATGAGATGGGAATTATCCTTGAAGATCACTTTCTCGTCGGCTGAGTTATCATAAATTCTACGGCAATCATTTTTTCTGTGATCAACAATTCCTTTGAATCCACATGATTCGTTTTTTATAATAATAATAAAAAGATGATAATGATAATGTATCGAGGTTTCGGGGGCAGAATTCGACAATTATTTTGCCATGTGTCTGGGGGAATGTTAGGCCCCTTTGATTGGTCTGGCTGCTTATAAAAATTATTGAATCACTTCCCTGAGTATCACATATAATAAATATAGTTTAAAAAAACTAAAAAATCACGCTCTCAAAGAACATCGAACTAAAAAGTTGAAAATAATGTTTTTTTAATAAGCTTAAAACAATAACGAACGAAAAATACTAGTATTATTGTGAAAAAAACGACGAGGGCTTGATATACAAAAATATCGCACAAAGCGCCCACGGTTTTTTCAAAATAATAATAATATTTTTCTTTCGTTACTATTTCAAACTTGTTTAAAAAACATTATTTTTAACTTTTCAGTTCTAAGTTCTTTAAAAGCGTGTTTTTTAGTTTTATAAACTATAATTATTTTTCATTTTTTAGTTAGCTATAAAAGCGTGTTTTTTAGGCTTTTTAAAGTATATTTGTTTTGTCTAAGCTTTGGGATCAATCAGCTGTATATTGTTTAGAAAAATGACCTTTGATATTTTCGTACAGCACTATCTGCCCGCGAATAAATCAAGTAATAATGTCGATATATCAAGGAGTTGCGTACAGCGCCATCTGCCCGCGAATAGATGAAGCAATAATGTCGGTAATTCTGCCAAATACAGATCCCGAGCTTGAGAGTTACAAACATACATACATACCTACAGGTGAAGCTAATATAGGCTATTCACGTTAAGAAGAGAATGACATCATTTTTGGTAATTCTGTATATCCAACATAACAACGTTAAAATTCCCACTGAAATGCGTTCAACAGCAGTGAAACTAGTAACATTTCATTTTATAAGTTGCTCAACTGATAGTAAAATTTCAGACGTTGCCGAACCGAAAAAACTCGAAAACTGTCAGTCTTTCTTTTCTTTTCAGAACTAATTATTTCTTTTGATAAGACCTGCGTATATTCACTATGCCTGAAGCATTGTCAAAATAGTAAAAGTAAGTAAGGATAATAGCAATGAAACATATCAACAGTACAAAAAAATTTGAAAGTTCGAAATAGTGCACATGTTGGCAACGCCGTAACTTGTCATCTTGTGACGTCATTCTCTTCCTAAAGAAAACAACCTATTCAAAGCGTGCAATAAAGAATCAAGACTGAGATTGTAAGGTAAGTTACATTATTTTTTTGAAAGCTTTAATGCGTCTGGTAAAAATCACCGCCGCCGAAATGAATGTGGTAGTATTCGTTATTGATTTTCAATAATATTTTCTAAAACATACGCAAAAAATTCGAAAAATTATAGATCTCCGTGGGAGTTTGCTTCTCAAATCATCCGTTCCACGGTTGTATTTCCCCCGACGCGCAATACTGTGGATTTTGGAGTGTCTACATGAGAGAATGGCACTGGATGGCGACTGCAAAGTCATCAGGAGTTGGGTTAAGATGGATGAATTTTATATTTGTGTCTCAATAAACGCAAAGGCACTGCAAACCTCTTTTTATAAAGCATGTAAAACTGTGTTCTCCGTATTCATTTCTGAAACGGTCCGCCTAATACACGAGGTCTGTTCACCCCTATATAGAAAAAGCGTCGTTCAATAAACTTATGAAAACGAAATAAAAATACACTATCCTCAATGATATTTGATTAGAAAATTTTCTCATTCCATTTGATCGAGTAGAGGATATTTGATTTTGATTTTCTGATATTAATTTCACTATAACTTCTGAACCACCCGGTATAAACCCTATCAAACCCTATATTTTTGAAAAGCACTCTGCCCAAGAAATCCAATCGAGTGAAAATATTTGGAGTATTCTATTCTGAGTGTCTCTTCTGCAAGGCATTTTATGTCAGTAGTCATTTAGGAAAACTGTACCGATTCTAGTTTATCGACATAACCTTAAACTTCCAGTTCATGAAATATTTTTATAGAATTCCTTAGTCACTTTTCAGTTGTCATCTTTCTTTCAGTAGACGAACTAAAGAGGCGATCAAATATTGTGCTTCTAGAATTCTTTCATTTTATTGTTGCGCCATCTCTTTTTCAATTCATGAAGGAACTATCAGTGCAATGTGGCAGTGCATTCATCGACGAAACAAGGAATTTTGAAAGTGTCATAAATAAAATTGAAATGCCAGAAAATGTGGACATATTATGTAAAATGAAACTTCTTCAACTTTGTAAGTTCATGAGATCTGGGTATAGTTCAGAGCAATATCAAAGATTATATATTATTGTTTCTGACGAGTAAAGGCTGTCACTAGTCACTAGCACAGAATCTGTTACAGTGAGGACACTCATGTTGCAGAATTTTGATTGTTCAGGGGTCAAGTTTGATCGAGTAACAATCACATCTCATATCAACAATCATACATAGACTTCAGCTTCCTAATTGATATATCAAAATCGTGGACATATGGATTGAAATCAGACTGAATTCCAAACTGAGATGCCATTTTGTTTATTGGTATCTGAACTAAATGATATCAGTTCTTCAATTATAAATGCATTTTACATTAACCATTATCCTCGTCGCCAAATGTAATGTACTTCACTATTTTTAAACAATAAGACACGGTTTTCATACATTCCATTTAATTTCCCAAACTCAGCTGAACTGCTATCTCCAAAAGTCATGGCCCAGTGCATACAAAAAATATACAGTTTTGATTCAGTTAGAATCGTTCTAGTATCGTTCACAAAGTGTTTTGGATTTCTCCGAACCGATTCGGAACTATTCCAGAACGGTAATTATTAGTTCGTACATTTGAGTAGGGACCGTGCTCTTGCGCACTAATAAAATTTTTCATTTGCGTTGTGGATTTTGGTAGTAACGTTTCCTTAATCTCATTTTTATCCGTATTTTAGTTGGTGTTTCATTTGGTATTTTATCTACAATACTGTTTTCGTCAAACTCATTAGTATAAGATTACAAAGAGAGGACAATATATTTTCAATTCAATTTTGGATAACCGGAGATAACGTCTGTTACTCTCATTTTTTCAAAAATATCATTACACTTGAATTATATATCTGCTTAACTTTTTCACTCTTGTCTTTAAACCTAACTCAAACGTCCTATGATCGTTATACCATAGTAGAGGTATTTAACCTCTAATCTTTGTTTATACACTTGTCAGAATAATTTTTTTATCTGTTTTGGGTTTTTCCTTGGGACCGTTTCAGAACTCTTCTGTGACTGTAAATGTTCTGCGCATTGATTCGGCGTCGATTCGGAACGGTTCAAAAACAGTTAGAAATACAGAACCAAAACAAACCTTTTATCTCAAACAATTCGGATACACTACATAACGAAACTAGCTTTGTTTTAACATGTTCACGTTCACCAACATTTCAACGAAAATTCAAGTTAATAATCACCCCAATAATTTTCAAAAGTTCTTATTTGTTCTATGCTGAGTGGCTCTTCTGCAAAACATTCTGTGTCAGTAGTCATTAGGAAAAACGTGTTCTGGTTCTAATTTATGGAATATATGCCTGTGAAATTCTTTAGTTAATTTTTTCTGTTGCCATATCTCTTTCAGTAGACGAACTGAAGAGCCGGTCAGAAATTGTGGTGGTAGAATTCTTTGAGTTCGCTATAACGCCATCTCTTTCTCAATGCACGAATTAAAAAGTTCGTTTACTCAAGGAAACTATTACCGCAAGGTGGCGGTGCATTCATCAAGGAAACAAATAATTTCCAAGTGTCTCTCTGTGTTGACATTTCTACGGACTCGAGTGGGTAATTTTATTTGTGGTTTCAGATTGAACTCTCTCAGCATAAACTTTCTTATTAGTCAGTGGGCCATGCTTGAAGAGTCGCAGTAAACAAATCTAAAGAAATGAACTTTTAACGTTCAAGCCTGTCTCGAATATACCTACCAATATTCTGACGCCTAGGCCTGGTATTAGTCAGGGGAGTAGTGAGTAGTTGTTTTATGATACAGTCTATTCAACCTACTGTGTAGGTATATTCGAGAGTGGCTTGTTTAACGTTAATTTCTTTGGATATATCGCATAAATTTGCGAAATCTTTGTTGTCTCCAACGTTATATAAATCTAGATTAAAATCCTCACAAAGTATAATAGATACCTCGTAGATGTCTACAGAATATACATTCCAAATTCGCTGTGGGATATCTTTCATATTTACGGATTTGAACAGTAGAAGTAGAGTAGAAGAGGTATAAAAATAGACTTTCAAATTGCTAAAATTCACAAGTTGTGGAAGATACAGAAAAAAACTGCCTGATTCGAAACATTTATTTCTTGTTCCATCAATATAATACATTCCACACGAAAAATAAACACCAACCAATAGCACTCAAAGATGAAAGAGGTCACTATCGTTGTGAAATTGTACTGTACACGAACATTCTGCAAAAATAACTGCACACCCACGACTATTGTAAAAGTGCTAAGCCTAAATAAATAATAAATTTTTGAATTATTTACAAAACATCATAATCCTAAAAACCACAAAGATGTAGAAGGGCATATTCAGCAAGAAAGGAGCTGATCTTAGGACCAGTCTAGTTACGAGAAAGAGAGAAACATGGACTGAAACTGCAACTACAGCTTTTACGTCTGACGGCTCGTCTACAACTGCGGTAGGCATCAAGAGCGATGAGATAATGTTCTTAGTACTCTAGTTACCCTCAAAGTACATACGGTAAAGAGTTGGTCATAAATTTTGCTCTTGAAATAAATAAAACTGGATGCAATCTAGTCTTCGTATAGTGTGACACTTTCCGGGCCACAGGATATAGTTAAAGATATCAAAGGACTTTTTGATGATGTAGTTGTTCTGGCATCAGAGCCTAACAAAAGTAAAATGCAGAAGAACAATAGCCATTATCTTGCTGGCAACATTAGTATCCGTTATAAAACTGAAAAGAAAATTATTACAGCCCAATTGAAGTAGCAGTACAGTTCCGCCTTTCTTAGTAAAGAACTCCATCAAAGTTATTGGAAATCCCTTAAAGATTTCGTTCAATCTGACGACATCTTCACCTAATCTCTGTTCTAAGGTATTCGATGGTCATAGCCTCCGTGCTAGGAATCACATGTTAAGAGGTAAGCCCTCGTTACTCCTCATCAAGTTTTGCAAGGATTTCTGAGGGAGATTGTACAATTTCTTGAGCAATGAATGACATTATCAGTATTAACATAAATAAATTATGACTACCTGCACTCAACTATTTACGGTTCAGGCCAACGAATAGGAATCAAACCACGCCTATCAGTTATGTAATGAAACCGTAGTCATATCGCCTTTGGTAATGTATACCGCAGTTGTAGGCGAAACGTCAGGCAAAAACCTGTAGGTCACAGCCGATATACACGAAAATAGCTTTGAAAGTCCCTACCCTTCTACTGCTTTGTATCAACTAATTAATTTTCAATCTATGATTGCGTTCACTATACTATATACATACGTGTTTTTTTTACAGTTCATCTAATGAGGGGATAGTATTAGTTCTATATACAAATTACAAACTGAGAAGGTCGAATGATATCGCAGGAAAAATTTCAAAACAGTATAAATCCAGGCAAAAACTTCTGTCCTACATTCGTTCCCGATTATCGATTTGTCCAGGGATAGTACGGAAAGATATTTTGTTCGCAGAGCAGAGTGTCTGGTCCTTGAGAAACGATTTCTGTCAGTAAACATGAAATGATGCGACAGTTCAATTTCCGCTCGATGATTTCACAAGGAATTTTAATTCAATCTAGGTTCGTCACGATTGTGCGATTTTCAAAAAAAGCTGTTTGGATGCCGTAAGTTTGCTTATGCAGTGCTTCCCAAAAGTAACTGATACATTTAAAAAAATAGCTGCCACAATTATATGGTGGATTAGACAGAGATGGTGATATCTAGGGACATAGATGCCAAATCGACATCATGGTACTTTAACATATCTAACGCCACCTGGAGGAATTGATGTGGTAGTGCTTGATGAGGGTCATACCCCCACCCTTACAAGGGAAACACAAGCGTCGATCATTGACATTACCTTCTCCTCAGAGGAAGTGAGCAGAAGAACAAAAAAAATGGAGAGTAGCAACAGAGGAAAGTAATAGCCTTCATATCCTTTGTGAGATTTGTGAAACCAAAGCAAACTGACAGGAAAAGACAGATATTGGAGCCAGTATTCAGAACCACGATGCTGAAAAGTTCCATTGTAGACGTGGACAGTCTTACCAGGGCGTTGAAAAGTGCACAAAAGATGAGCATGGAAAAGAGAAACGGAGAATCAATAACTGCACAACTAGTTTGGTAGAAGGGAGATATTGCTAGACTTCAGAAAACCTGCTGTAGATCGAAAGGCTTAACAAGGCCAGAGGCAGACATGAAGACCCAACTAGGATAATAGATCTAGAGACAGAAAATCGCCCAGGAAAGAAATAGGAACGTCACACCGAGTACAATGGAAGAAAAGCCCCAGGGGACGGGACTACCACATAGTAACAGGGTTAATGAGGCCTTTTAGAATACCTCACGAACTTCACCTGAGTGTCAAAGAGGAAAAGAAACATGAGCCCCCTATGGCTTTTGCGGTAGAGAGCTCAAGTCTGCAGTTATGAGGATCAAACTAAAGAAAGCACTTGACCCAGATGGTATTTTACCGGAAGCTCAGAGGTGTTCCTGAGAATTACAAACATCTGTTGAGAGAGAGTGTGTTCCCCAAGAGATGGAAGCTGGCAACGGTGATCCTACTATGAAAGACATGGGAAGGGGGGGTTAAAAATTACATCAATAAAATCAAACATTTTTTTGAAATGCTTTTGTCAACAATTTTAAAGAATTAATTCGTTACTTCTTGGAAGCACTGTATAAAAAAAAATTATGTTGAAAATTACTGTTTTTCAGACCAGATTTGTTTCAAACCTTTTTCCGAACTTTACGAATATAACACACTCAACAAGTGTAAAAGAATCGCTTCAATACGGAAAAGACGGCGCAAACTGTACACGAATTTTTGTCCGAAAAATATTTCCCATCTGACAACAAAAAATTCAACTCCTCCCTTAGATCTTTTATTGGAAGGAAATCGAGCATTTATTTGAAGAGACAGAAAACCTGATACAGTTCAAGCGGAACGGAAAGCAATCAACTCTTCAGAAACCTTATATGCTTATGCTCCACGATACCTAGGAAAAAAAAAATCAGGCGACAATATACAAGACGGACTCGATACTTTCGTCACTTCCACTAACGGCATCACGATTCCCCGTTGCCGCTGTCGTTGTCGTCCTCTTCTACGTAATCGGAGCCTTCGGAGAGATCGTCGTACTCCTCGTCATAGTCGTCATCGTAAAAGTCCGTCATGTCGACGGCGGGGTCCGACCTGCTGGGTTTCACCTGCGTTTTTATGCAGTAGTCCTCCAAGGTGAGGGGTACCTTCATGCCGTCTCGTTCGGCCTCTGCCCGAGCAACCATCGCTTGTTTTCTACAAGATAATAACGTTTGTAGTATATGAACACGCTGAAAGCTCATTTTTCATATGTTCTGTAGCTACAGTAATATGATAAAAGCAAGTATTGAATGTTGACAAGCAATAATGTCAATAATTCTGTCAAATACAGATCTGTCAAAATACAGATCTGTCAAATACTGACCTTATAATATTCTCATATTCCTTGTCCCGTCCCTTGGAGTCCCTCCAGCGACGGTACATAACAGAGGCGTCGACATTGGCAGGGCTAAAAGTATTAGGTTCATTAAGCAGCGAGATGACCGACAACAAAATCGTCCTCACGTTCTGCGTAGGATTCCAACGTTCGCATGGCAATTCCCCAGATTGGGGGTCATCGACGGGGGGATGAAGGATGCTGATGCACAGATCGCCGTTCTAAAAATAGGAATGGAAGATTGATTCTTTGAAAGCTTTTGAAACTGTTTGTCGAGTTGCTTATTTTGATTAAACTGAATTATAATCCAGTAAGATATTTCAGTTTGAAGTAGACTCATAAAAACGGACAAAACTCTTGAAACAACTTGATAGTTTTCAAAATATTTTGCAAGACACTTGGGCTGCTGCCAGGATATGTTTTGCAAGTTATTGTTTTGATAAAGAATATATAGAATTTAACTATGTGCCAATTAGTTGAATCAACATTCCTACCTCGTAAACATTGGGGTGCCATACTTTCGTCAGGAATCTTATCGATGGTGGAGAGTATGGATAGTCTGTGGGGAACTTCATTCTTGCCTGAAATAAATAATAACAATTACTACAGTAGTAAATATCATCACTCTTTACGTTCATTCAAAATAATCCAGCAATCAATCAAAATATACTTTGTTGTCCAAGATAGGAGCCTGTTGACAAAGCTTGTTATCTTTTATGGTTTACTCAGGAAATTTACGATGTCTTTATTATCCAAGGAAATACACAACTGAGCTTAGCTTTCGATGTTGTTTCCAAAAGTATTGGTCACTTATAGGGGAATTATCAAATATGACAAAGAAAAATATTGCAAGAACAAAATAAATGAGTCAGACAACAAGATAAAAGAAACTTGGCAAATAATTAATGAATTTAGAAGAAGTTCAATATCATTCACATAAGTTCTACTTTAAATTAATGTTAACAAATTGCACTTACATGGAAAACTGTCGTCCTCAGTGGTATACATCGATGTTTCACCATAAGACACTTGCCCTAAGGCTCTTCAGTATCAAATTGGATAACATCGATGTATACCATATCTGATTTTTATTCCACAACGAATGTGTGAAATACAAACTGAGTAGAGAAAAGTATCTTCTGTATAATTCAGTGTTCAAATAAAAGTATTATTTATGAAAGAATTTTGTTCTTTCGTGTAATTCAATGTTTATATAAAAGTAGCTGTTTTAGAAGGACTTTCTTTCATAAAAGGCTCTTTATATCATGGACCTAAAAAGCTGCTAATTTATGCACATAAATTCACAATCACAATCCCTTTACCTGAAGAGAATTTTCAGAATGAATTGAAAGTCATAAAACAACTAGCGGTCAATAATCAGGTACCTGTGTCCTTAATTGAAAAGATTGTTTCAGATAAAATCCATAAAACTATTAGGGGAGAACTGTACCCAAACATCAAAGATCATTAATGACTCAGGTAAACTTTCAGTAAATATTCAAAATTACTTTTCCAAATTCAACATAATAACATCTTTCAAAAGTATTGGCATATTCAATGCAAAACCTAGACGTGACAGGATGAAGAAATCTGGCATATATAGAATAAAATATAGTGAATGGTCTGCAGTATATACAGGCCAGACCGGCAGAAATTTCGAAGTAAGACTCCGTGAACACATCGGTGTAGACAAAAGAAATCTTTTATGTACGAACATCTACAAGAAACAAACCACAAAATAAGTAGGAAAAATGTTAAATACATGTAGTAAAGGAAAGAAAATGAATTTGTTGGAAGTCATGGAAATCAATAAATTAATTAAAAACTCAAAATATAAAACCTTTAACAAACAAACGGATTTGTGTAGGTCTCTACTTTTGAATTTATAAAAATGACAACGCAATTAATCACATTTTGAAGTTTATGTAGTTGGTACAAATGTAGTTGGTATGAATATGGGTATTCTTATTACCTACTCTCGGATATATATACTGCGATATTTCTATTTGGGTCAGTAGTGCTATAACACTTGAGAATGATGTACAACCGAAACCTTGCTCGTAATAATATCAATATATTAAGTAAGTGCAAATTAGACAAAGTATTTTATTACTATATCTTATTTTTAGACATATTAGTCATCTGGTCTAATATGTGGTTGTTGGAAAATGTAATTTTCAGTATATCTGCGTTGTTGGATAAATATCATAAAACATCGTTTACTTGATGTAGCTGAAACTCAACTTACTTATAGTTTCCCAAATGAATTTCTCATTAATCAAAGATAGGTGAATATAAGAGAATATATGGAAAAATCCAAAACTAACTAAATCTTTCTGAATTAGTTCTCATCTGACAGCAATATCTTACATCCTTAGTGTCAAATTTTAGACAAGAGTAATAAACTATTGATTGTAATCAGTGAATTTTGGTTGCCATACAAAATGATGAGGATGAAATTGTTACCAGAAATAAAATTCTATTACCAAATGACGATAGTTTTTTTGAAAATCTAACGTTTTACTGGAATGTATTGAGATGCAGTGAACGTCGAAATGATTCTGAGTAGTCAAATACATCTTATAATCCATAAAGCGACTTTTTTAAATCGATACATTCAAACACTGTCCTGATTGTGATACTAGTTTCTGGTACTACTAGTTAACCTGAAATGCTATAAATTATTTTCTTGGACGGGTACATCTGCATGTATTTTTTGTTTGAAAAACTCAATGGAGAATTTCATTATGCCAATTGATTATAATCGAAATAGAAAACATGAATAAAGAAGTTGATAATTTCTCAAGAAGATATCATAGATTTTTTTCAGAAAAAAACATTCAAACTTTTAGAACATTAATAAAAAATGAATCGTGGCATGATATTTTCATAGAAACATGCCCAAACAAGGCCTACTACTTTTCAATACTATATATTATACTACTCTATACTATACTATATATAATACTACTCTTCAATACTATATTGAATTAGTTTTTCCAGTGACATGTATCAAAAATCCAGGAAAAAAATCTAAAAATATTAACATTCTTTCACCAGAACTCCAACAATTAAAAAGTCAAATGATATTTCATACGGAATGTGCTAAAGTAAATGAAAACTACACAGAAATGAGCAAAAAAATAACACAGACTTACAGAGAGAAATTAAAATCTACTCACAAACGATATGTAGATGAGCACATAAATGCTTCAGAAAATAAGTCGAAATCCATATGGCAAATGATACACAAAATTAAAGGGGAGAACCCATCAAATGAAGTTAAAATTCACTAGAATGGTATTCGTCTCCCAGACAGCGAAGTTGCAAATAATTTCAATATACAATTTTCCAAATATGTGGTCCAACAAAATAGAAACCTCAATCATGTAGTTGATTACATACAGGTTTGTCCCAAAT
>WOGN01007117.1:0-12030 GCA_015342105.1 Leptinotarsa texana | reverse complement strand
TAGCCTTTTTTGTTTTAATGGTGACTATGAAAAAAATTTTGCTAAAACGATAAATAGGCAGCATCCTGTATAAGAAGGTTCATTTTAAATGCCTGTAATATTATAAATTACACAATTATGGTGTTAACCACTGTCAATTGTTTTGAAAAGTAAATTAATTTTCAAAAGTTTTTGGTTGTTATTTTTATTTTTTGTTAACACCGAAAATTACTCAAAATTATACAGTATTGTAACAAGAACTTATTATTCAATAATATCAAATCACAAAACGTCAAAATGAAACAGGCATTTCGGAACAAACTCATTGATTTTCTAGAGCTTCAACTTGAAACACTTATTTTGGACAAGAAAATCTACAAGAAATCAATGAGTTTGTTCAGAAATACCTATTTTATTTCGATGTTTTATGATTTGATGTTATAGAATATTAAGTAATAACAAAAAATAAAAAATAACTTTGCACCAAACACTTTGAAAATTAATTTACTTTTCAAAAAAATTGACCGTGGTTAACAGGACAGTTGTGAAATTTGTAATATTACAGTCTTTTAAAATGAACTGTCGTATAAAGGATGCTGTCTATTTATCGTTTAAAAAATCGGTAAAACAATATAACTTCACCTAGATGTATTTTTCAATGCTAAATAACATTTCCCAAGATTTTCCAAAATAAGAGTACTTTTCTCTTGTCGCAAAATCAAATATTTGAAGGCTCCTCGTATATTACGTGTGTTGTACTGTATTTTGTTGGTGCATGTTCAGTTTTAGGGGATGCACTAACTTTTATCAAGAATGAATTTTTGTCGAAAAACCTTTAATAAACAAGTTTCCCATATGGTACATACTTTGAGGATGACACTGTAACTTGATTTTGGCATAACTAATTTAAAAAAATCTTTAAGTAGGTGAATCTTGCAAAATGCTTTTATACCGTTTATGTAGTAAATTGATGGCCTTGATTTGTTTTACAGATAATTTTCTTATAAGGGTATGTAAATGAAAGCTTGTTTCTTAAAATGCATTTTTATATATGAAACACTACCGGTTTTGTTAATCCTTTATAATATTTATCAATAAAGAAAGTAGTACTAGACCAAAATGCTTGAAACCAACCGAAATTGAGTCGTTTTTAATGGTACTTCATAACCAAAAGTTGAAGCAAGCGATTCTATTCATTCATAACGAGTCAAATCTCTCTTGAAATTCTGTTCTCACACACCTACTATTTTAAAAACTTATCGTCAGCTGACAATGTTGTCCATTTCTAAGCTGATAATATGAATATTCTGACATCACATTTTGCTAATGCCATGTAATCGTGTGTAAAAACAGAAATCACTGACAAAGCATACAAGATGAACAAAGATTTATGACAACGAATTTCAGAGCCATACTTTAATATCCTCCATCGAATGAGAAATCACCTTCTCCCTCTCTGCAAATTTTACTGCAAGTAGACAGTTATCAAACTAGATAGAACCCAAAGGCATTGAATTCTTGACAGACAGACAGTAATTTATTTCCAGTTAACACACACAACAGTAATGAGTTTAAAATATATACTTTTATTTACAGGTGAGTCATGTCAAATGGCGCATGGAAAGATTCATACAAAGTATTTTTTGATATTATGAAGAACATGATTGAGTAGCAATTTCTTCAGAAATACTTTAAATTTTCGATTGGACATCTCCTTGAGATTTGGTGGTAAACTATATATTTTTATGCTGGTGTATAGTGGTCCCTCTCTCGTTCTTTCATAATCATAATTTGGTAGCCTACTTCATTTCTTGAGATATTCTATGTGGATGAAACACTCTCAAAATAGTATGAAACTAGTTTTAGAGTCGATTGGCAGTGAACCAATCAGTAATTTCTTCTAAACAATGTTTTGGGGCGCCAGGAAAGCTTTTCAGATTTTGTTTTCGAATGTGACTTATAAAATACTACATTACTGTGAGAATGCAACGTTGTTTGTCATTTGACTTCAGCTCTCCTTAACAAGAACATTCCTGAGTGAAAAATGAATATGATTCCTCCACCTCACAGGAATGTCGTCTATGGTATCCCCGAAAAAGTCATTCTATACATTCAGGTTATATTTGAAATGTTCGAACTGCAATCCATTTTTGCCTTGCTGATGTTCAAATGGCTCAGTTTCATGTAAAACGCTATCTTTAAGACTTTCAACTTTCTCTCTAATCGAGTGAAGTTGAATTGAGAAGACAAGCTGGCCATTCTGTCGAAACAAATCTTTTCAACAATTTCGTTGGGATTGTCTTTACCCGGAAAGGTGTTTTAGTATTGAAACTAAAAATATTCCGAATGAAGGCCTCTCTTAACAGTGGCTCTGAAAAAATATGGATCAACGATTTGATCATCAATAATTCTTGCCAAAATATTGACTTGGATATGGAGTTTGCATCTATCATCCGTTAAAGTCTTTTCCGTCAAATTTATCAGTTCTCTTTGTAGATTGATCCATTTGGAAAGAAAGTAGTTTCTTTAGATTTTTTTACACATACTACCTCCACTTACAGCCACTTCCATTATTTCACTGAATTCCCGTCTAAGGTCATCCTCGTTTAGTTTATGGATGAGTTGAATTCTAAATAGATAGTAGTTTTTTTTTTCAGAACATGCGTGACTTGACTTTATTCACATCGTTATTGTTGGCAGTTTCTCTTGTTGGTTTATATGGATTTTTATCAAGTTATATTTATATTAACCTAAAATAGTCATTTTTTTATGACAAAGTATAGGGGTTCTTTATGTCAACTAATTTCTCATTTCCTATCAATTTATAGAAAATGAGCTTTCAATCTTGTATACAGCTGAATATTTGATAAATCAAAGTTTTTTTTGTCCCACCACTTGCCTTAGAAAGTCAAGGTAGTAAAATGGCCACATTTTCAGTCTAGGCGTCCAGTTTCTTTGTTGAATCAGAGAATTTAAGTATCACCAGGCTTAAAGTAGGTGTTACAACTTTAAATGAAAATGGTGATCATGTTCACACCACATCTTGAAGAAGTTTTTCTAACAACTAATGTTACTAAAATTGTCTTAATGCCTATCTAAACCCCATTTCTATGAAACGTTGTCAAACTTGTTCAACTTTACATTTCAAGAAGAACAACTTGATGCTATAGATACCCATAAAGTGATCAAGATCAATTCCTTTTAGTAAACAATCTTTTTTTTATTCAGTTCAAACAACATTTTTGAAAATCGTTGGTAAATGGATAACTCTGCTCTAGAGACCTATAGCGATTCAAACAAATTGGCTTATACATTGAAATAGACAGCTTCCATAAAAAATATGTTGATACTTATTATCTCTCATTAATTTTATCAAGAATAAGAATACATGGAATTATTGATGGAATGAGTAGCAGAAAGTTTTGACCTGTTAAAATATTTTCGAGGAAACCCCGACAGTTCTTGTTTCTTGAAACTTTTTGACTTCCTACTAAAATTTTAAGTGAAAAATAAGACTATCCTGATATTTATATACTGCAGTAACTCGTAAAATGAAAAAATAAATTAAGCTGAGTGATGCTAGATATCATCTTTTTGGGCTGAAGGGTGGTTAGTATGAATACCAGAAATCATCATTCACTATTGATCACAGTTGGTCAAAGTTCCCAGTTTGGGAACATTTATGTGAATGCTTTACCATATGCAAAAATAACATTGAAAAAATGAATCTTCACTTATGTATTAAAATATCTAAAGATTTTTCCATTGAACTCAGGTTTTCAATTTGATTTGTAGTCATTTTATTCTGAGCAAATTCCCGCTCTGTTTTCAGGTCTTTCTCAGATGGTTTTGCCGTGAAGGTGTGTATGTCCTCTGTTATATGTTTTCTGTATACTTAGCTTCTTATCGAACGATGTCCTGATCTAGTCCCAAAAAAAATTTTTATTACCCTCAGCTTGTTCAGGACATGCATATGAAGTTGGTACATATCTAGCACACTCATAGTCTTTTTGGGTGACTGATTATTGAGTGTTCTACCACCCAGTACAGTCCGTTAATATCAGTTTTTCCAGTTCTTCGGATCATCAATGCCCCTAGTGCAACATGGCTGTCTCTAAGAATTATTGATTCACTCATTCCGTTGAGGTCTCAAATTGATATTCCTTGTGTATTGCAGAAAGACGGATTTCTACATATCTTGATATTTTCCAATATTTTGATTTCATATATATTTAAATTGCATTTATTTTTAAATAAGTGACAAAGGAAAACACTTCGTTTGTTTTAAGGTGATTGACGATGTTTCATGGTGAATTTCATTAGTTCGGACTTCCATTGTGTAAAATGACATGATTTGAAGTCTTTGACATAACAAATGAGAATAAAAATTAAAAGAATAGCTGAAAATAACAATTATATTAAGCAAAAACCCTGAAATGAAATTACAATACAACACAATTCAAGCAAAAAAAAATGAAAATTGAGAATTGAACTTTAAAAACTAAAGATTTCAAGCCAAGTTACTTCAAGACGTTTCGAATGTTAATATCCACAATCGTCTTTGTGTGATGGCTAACAATCGAAACGTCGTGAAGTAACTTGGCTTTAAATCTTTTAGTTTTTATTTTTCATTTCATTTTAACTGTTCAATTTTTAATTTTTTGCTTAAATTTTATTTTATTGTAATTTCATTTCAGGGTTTTTGCTTCATACAATTGTTATTTTCAGCTATTCTTTTAGTTTTCATCTGGTTTTTCAGAAATTTCAAATCATATTATATTAGACAATGGAAGTCCAAACTAGTGACATTCACCAGAAAACACAATGCAATAATAGTACTAGTGTGATAAAACAATTGCAATACATTGACATTTCATTGTACATTTTCTGATTATATATAAACCAAAATAAATACTGTATTTTTCTCACATCTTTATACAAATCACAGCAATTGCTCATATATCTAATGACACTAAACCACCATTGATATAATAAAATGAATAAAATGGTTGTTAATACTGTCATCAGCGTCAAATAAATTGCAACTTATATCAAATTAGAAAATATTAATTAGTGGTTTCTGAATAGTTGTAATGAGTTATATGGTATATTTTTTGTACATTTGTAGTAGATGATGAAAAAGTTGATGTGGACAAAAGTTTTATGAAAAATGGTTACTGATCAAGATTTGGACCGATATATAGTAGACACAGTAGAAGATATTAAAGAGATGGAACCATATTCTCCGAAAAATATTGGAAAGGTATGAGAGACGAAAAAATTGTATGTACAAATGAAATGGAATGAAATGAGATTGAAAGTATTTTCATTCATTGAACACAAATTTGGTTAGATACCAATTCTAATTTATAGAGATGTAGGCTACCTGAAAACTGCCCTGAAAAGGCATTGCAGTGGAATATTGAGAGATATTTTATAGAGATGTAGAAAAATTTTCAAACCACTTTGAGAGTGGTGCCTGTTCAAAAATTATATTCATTTGGATAAATAGGCAGGGGAAAGTCAATCCTCAAAGACACCCTTCAACGAATGGAAGAGTTCTTGAAAAAAAGAATCCATGCAAAACTAATTTACTAACTTTATCTGGAATACACCTCTTTTGGAAAGTAATTCATATGAAAGATTCTTTGTAAGAGAGGCAAGTTTGCAATCTTCCTTTGATGTTATAGACTAACCACATGGTCATCTTCTTTTTGTCTACATTCTTTTTACTTAACCAAACTAACTGGATTATACCTATGTATTATTTTTCATTCTCTTTGTTTTTCTTCTATTTTTATTCTTCTTTTTTTTTCTGTTAATATCTATGTCTCCGCCCATATATTAGTATTTTTTATAGGCTTATTGCGTTAGGTCTTATCTAGGCTGGGTTAATAGTATGTTTCTATAGAATCCAAGCAACTTTACATTGCTTTCGTCTTCGATCTCATGATTTTTAGAGAAAGTAATGTACAATTCAAAGTAAGACCAGAAGAATATAACAAACAAGTATATGTACAAACTTGAAAAATATTTGGATGGGTTGCACGAAAAGATGGGAGGTAATTTTCAAATTCTTGAATGTGAAGAGTTCGTTTTTGAACTTTATCTGACTTTAGTAACTTGGGAAGTACCCCCAGTCATTCAATGAGTTTCTTATACTCATAAATTCAAATATATTTAACAGTATGTGTGTGGATTTTGCTGATAGGCCGAGAAATATTTCTTAAAAATAAGTTTCATGTACAGTAGGTGTCACATCGAACTTCCATTAGAAATTGAGATGAAGTGAAATTATCAAAAAACCTTTTGTATAAAATTCTTAATACATTGAGCTTTTTTGAAATATCCTCCATTAAATAGGGCACTCAAAAAAAACACAATGTATCTAAGTTAAATTTTTTAAGAGAAATTGTATAGTTTTTTGTATTTGTGTTTTGTTTGAAAAGTACTTTTGAAAAAATTATAATTGTATGGTTTATGCATTGAGCAGTTCATTATCATAGAAATATAGATGTATTCAACCATCTCCATTTTTGTATAAAACTCTTTATGAAAAGTGTTTTTTCATGAAAACATTTTTCGAATGTACTTTTTTCATCATCATAAAATGATTTTATCATATATATTTTCCCATGAAAAGCTCTTTCTTAAAACAGGGAGTTTCATGAGTGTTTAACTAGTAGTCGATACAATGTTATTGCAAGAGATATTCTTCTAAGAAGAATATTTTGAATGGTTATGTTTTTTATTGTAGAGACGTGATTCAACTGAGGTACATATTTATTTCAAAGGAAACTTTGTTTTATACATTACACATTGCGATTTCATAGGAAGTCTAGATCCAAAATTTTTGATAAACCCAGTTGATGATATAAACTCTTTATGTTTTTCATTGTGTTCAAGTCTACATCAAGATTGAGTCTTTCGAACTGGTTTTTACTAAAGTTTTTTTCATATTCACAAAGCAATTTGTCTCGAATTCATTTGGATCTAAAATTCTATTTTCGAAGTTTCAGCTGATTATTTTTGTTATAACTTTCGAACCGCTAGATATGTATTTATACTACCGCATATTCTTAAAAGACCCGTTTAAATAATTTGCTTGAGATTCGATTTATCCAGTTTCATAAAAAAAGAAAAATTATTCTATATTGAACAAACATTTTTGGAATATTTTCATAATAAAACGTAGTGTTCATTGAAAAGGGGATTGTTGAATAGATAAACTTTTTAACTTTATTTTCGGCATGACTCCTAAACCCTTTGGTATAAATCCAAGCAATTATTTTTTAAAGTACTATTCTGACGAATCATAATATGGAAAAGCAATCGGTATGATTTATTCTATTTGAAAACAACCTAACTTTGACCTCACGATTCTACTAGGTACTCTGGTTTATGAAGAATATTTTAAGAAAGCCAAATGAATTGATATCTATATGAACTATTTTTTGATAACTTCATCCCAATGAAAATACAACACAAGTGACACACAATGTAAGTACTTTGAATTCGGTTGCTGTTGAAAACCATTGTGCAGGGATGGAGTAATATGAATAGATATGGGATTTTTCTGTGATGAAAAGTTGTTATTTTTCAGAAAAGTAGGATGTTGAAACTCATTTACACCTAAAGAAGCCTTATTTTTGAAAGTATACTAACATCTTTTTATACACTGTATGGAGAGAGAAACATTGCGATATTGAGAAATGAAACTTTCTATAAAACGAAACTTCAGTAAAGTAAGTTACAATTAGAAGTAGTAAAAAACATAGAAAGTTTCATTTCTCATTTTTCAAGATGATCTACTGCCACATAGTAACTGACACATCAATCAATTTATGCTACTTAGATATCATGACATGATGAGATTGATTACCATTCCCTTATCTGAATTTTTTGAAGCTACTTATTTGATATATGATTATTGTTCCTATTGCTCTTGTTAACAAATTTTCAGTTACCTTTCGATTATTTTGCTTGAACCTTATTGATGAATGGTTATTTTTAGATGAGATAAATCAAAACAATAGCTGAACATTAAATTTACATCATCACTTTTCTTTCATTATCGAATGGAAGTCCTGAATTCATTCACTATCAATAGAATTGTGATCCTTGATATTATTGTCAGGTTCTGCCACATTTACTCTTTCGAAGAAAATTACTGCTACCTTTCTCAGCATTAAATTCTATTTGTTTACTGTCACTCTAAGCATAAATTTCTTCTACGTCTTCTTATTCATGATTTTCATTAGCAGCCAAATTACATTGAAATATTAAGTGCAAGACTGTTTCTTGTTTGAGTAATTTCAGAGGTGGATGGCACATAAAATCACCTCTTGATTTTTACCTCTCGAATTTTTTCGTCCAAACATAACTTCAAAGTTTAGTTAGTAAACACCATTCTAGATATAGTCGAATGCTTTGGAAATATCAAGAAAAACGGCACGAACTGTATGATGATGGGTATTTCATCAGAACCAGAAGCCTTTTGTTTATTGAGACGCTTCCGACACAGATCAATATAATGAATGTTGTTTTTCTCTGAAAACTGACTAAAAGGAATGCAGATAGTGGAGCAAGCAAATTGAATATGTCTGTCGGTGTTGTTCCCACTGTACTATTTATTCTCTCGTGGTGGAATCGCCAACTTGCCGAAATTTTGATTAGTAACTTCAGCCTTCGAACAGATAAATCTAGAACAATTGGGTCTGACCCTCAGTATAATAAATGATACCATATTTCAAAAACTTCACTTTCATGGCGGCACTTTTTCCATTTTGGGGGTGGCCGGATCAGAGATGTGCTGTCTGATATAGGATCATGAATGTAACACTATCATGGATGCACCTCTTTAGGAATCTGGAACCTTTTAGTCTCCTGATGGTAAGAAAACCTTCGGAGAGGACAGAAAGCTAATGCTTATTTGGAGGTCAATGTTGAAGCTTGGGTTTTGTAACAGGCCCTCATTATCTTTGATATCCACTATTTGAGTTTTTTTATCTCATAGATGTTGTTTTCATAATGAAAGTGTATTCCTTACTCTATGGTTGTGTAGTCTTCACTTTTGTCTATTTTAAATTTTGTGTTAGAATTTTTCCAATATTGTTACATTTGGGCTGAAAAGTTCTTAGGCTAACAAAAAATAGTTGATAAAATTTATTCGACATACTTGCCTTCAAGACGATACAATGATTATAGCGGTCATACAATTTTTCGATACAATTTTTATAGTACGATTTGTATTTAGCCTCAATATACCTCAGCTTCAACGATTACTTCTTCTTCGGCGCTGAATTTCTTTTCAGCAAGCATTCTCTTGCGGTTTGAGAACTAAAAAGTCTCTGGAGGCCAGATCTGGGGAGTACGGTGGATGCGGAAGCAATTTGAAGCCCAATTCATGCAATTATACCATCGTTTTTATTGATTTGTGACATGTTGCATTATCTTGATGAAACAGCACTATCTTTTTATTGAGTTTAGGTTATTCCGTGATTTTGTCCTTGAAAAGGTCTAATAACGTTATATAATATTCGCTGTTGATGGTTTTTTCCTTTTAAGATAGTCGATGAATAATTTATCGCACGCATCCCAAAATACACAAAAAACACATACCATAACCTTGCCAGCTAACTGTTGCGCCTTTCTACGCTTTGTTTGGTTTTTCTACTTCTCCAATAATGCATAGAAAATGGAAACGTTTCATTTTCTACATACTCTTTTAATGCCAAAAACTAATTGTTTTATTACAAGTGTTTTTGATACTACTCTGGTAATTCTCACGTCAATCACTAGTTGTAGCTCCATAGTTCAAATTGTTTCCGTTTACATTATAGATAGCCCTACCAAAAAATTATCCAACTGTATCATTTCAGTATTATTTGTTGAAGGTACTGTTATTTCAAAATTATGAATAATGAACTTGACGTTTTATAAAAGCTTATCTGATAAATTAATCTCTATGATATCTAGTGTACATATATTGTTTACATCTATGTTTTATTTTGCCAAGTGATCAGGGATGGTTTACTTGTGATGCACTGTTTAGAACCTTTGGTCTATTAATGAATATTACTGGAGTTTTTATCTGAACACTAAGAGGAAGTTTAATTTTCCTCTTGAAGATTGATCACTTGGTGATCAAAACACCGTCGAGGTGTTAAAATAACGGTTTGGTGTTGGGATAAAACTCCAGTAATTTTCAGGGATGGTGCAATTTGAATGGATTTCTAATATGTAAACATTTTCAGAGTAATATTCATCTTTCAGGAAGACCTTGCTCTAGATACACAAATTTAAGTATTATATATAAAGTAGAAACTCTTCTTAAGGTTATAGATCTCTTACAAACATGTTTGAACATTAGTTTTCCATAAAACCAAATATTTCCACAAAACAGGTTCAATTACAATAAATATTAAAAATGGAAGAAAAATTGGGAAATAATTTTTAGATTTTGTCAAATCTCATTATATTAAATTATATTATTAGGTTGTTTGATTAAGTTATTTCTCAGATCACCCTACCATTGTTCTTGTGAAATATTTAGAATAAAGAAACTTTCAGTGAGAACAAAAAATATAATTTTGTTCTTCTCATTATGACACTGACTTATCTATATTATAAAATAACCATTGTTCTTGAGAAACTTCTCAACAATTCTTTTTTACATGTCGATTGAATTCATTAGTGAGAACAGTAATCCTCAATAACCTTTCGTCTTCAATCTACAAGATTCCGAAAAAGTGTTGAAACTATAATACCACAAGAGAGAATGGAAAAATGTGTTCAGGTGACTTTAGTCATTAAACATTGGACTTTGTGATGATTAAATGTTATGTTTTCAGAGAAAGAGCATTCTAGAATCTACATTGAAACATAATAATCTTCGTTTTTGTTATATTTTTTTTTTGTTTTGTGCAGACCAATTCAGCCCGTTATATTGGACCAGAGCTACATCCATCTAAAAAATTTAGTTATCAAAGCTGAAAGGCGGATACTGAAAGAGTTGGGATTTTGTGTCCATATAAAACACCCTCATAAGGTAAGTTACCATATATTCTCAATTTAACCATATACATGGCACAACGCGATGACCGTCGGATGACCGTATTTTGGAAAATTATAGAATTCATATCCTGAAAATTGGAAAATTTATCTTTATCGATTGCGTTTTTCCAACACTTCCAGTTACACTGGAAGTTTGTACAAACTTCCTTAATTCAAATGTAACACCTTGTATTTTTTCACATTTTCTAATACCAGAAATGAGTTCATGTAATACATATACCAAAAATGAACAGTTCATGAGATATTTATTTACTCAAAAAATCTAGGTATTTTGCTCTCGAGCGATTCCCCCATAAAATTCAAAAGTTTGATAGAATACATAAATAAACAATTATTGATTTATCAAAATACTTCATTCCATCATCTTGGAGTAACATTTCCTAAATGTTACACAAGATGTTTGGAATCAATGACTTATTCTGAATATATAAAAATGGGCCCAAACTCAGTTTCTTCAAATGAAACACCCTGTATTTTAAGATAGTTTTGAAATTCCGAGATGTTATTGACTCGTTTTCATGAAACATTATTTCGTATATCAATATTCAACCGTTCACGAGATATTTACTTCTTGATAAAATAAAACATGTCATGTTCACCATAAATATATGGTTATAACAAGTTAATTAGAGATATTAATATACCGTCATGGTTTTTATTGAAGACAGGATTTCAGATGAATAAATAATGAATTGAAAAATGTTTATTCTAAATGCTTCCTAAAAATATTTATTACATTGTTGTTTCTTATGAGGGACTAGTTTTTAGGAAAGAAAAGCTGTTTCACTTTCAACATTTCCATCTTTATACAAAAAATTGTTAGAAACTCGAATGATGCTCATTTACTTCCATATGATTATCATCCTCTCCTAGAATCTGTTGTCATTTAAATCAAACTGAGTCAAGTGCAAAACAAAATATCGCTTAATAATGAAACACTCTAAAATCATCTACTTAATACCTTTAGTACATATT
>WOGN01007116.1:0-12031 GCA_015342105.1 Leptinotarsa texana | reverse complement strand
GAAACTGGTTATTTAACCTTGACGGTGAAACTTTAAAGATAGTATAGTTGCCGGCTTTCGAACATCAGGACTATTTCCGCTTGATCCTAATGCCGTTGATTATAGTAAATGTATAAAACCAGAGTCCCGTGTTCGAGAGATATTCATACAGAAGTTAACCAAAGTCCTGATAAAAACGTAGCCTTAAGATGCATAGAAAAACAAATAAATAAAAGTACTGTTTTAAATCTATTTAACAAAACATTTGATAGAAAGGAGATAGAAGGGAGATATCACATACTTAGAACTATATGTGTTATGGAGGAGAGAAGCCTCAGATACGGTTACTATTGAAAAAGAACTACCTTCAAATGGAATTCTGGAAGATGCAGCTCTAGAAATTTTAGATACGGACCATACGGAGATCAATGGAGATGGATATATCATTTTTGAATTTCCAGAGTGGAATGATGATAATGACACAAATAACGACACCAGTTCAAATTTTGAAGCTGATACAAAAATAAGTGATGCACCAACTATCAATAATTGTGACAATATGAATCTTGATCTCGATCATAGTGACACCGATACCCCTGCAATTGATATAAAATCTACAGAAAGAGCAGAAGCAACGAAATTTCAAAGCATAGAAAATATAAGTGAGACAGATTCCGTTGATCAGTTAGCAATGAGTGGGGACGATAAGAATACGCCAAAAAAATTAATTATCCATCAGAATATAGTTATAAAGCTTAAAAACACTATTGAAGATATTGTGCAAGATGTTTTTCAGTATCCCAAGCCTAATGCTTCGATAAAAAAGCTACCTGCCTTCAGTTTTGACTACCGACAAGTGGATTCAGGTAGCCCAAGCTACAGCTGATGAATTGTCAAGAAAAGAAGTGGAAAAAAATCGAAGGAAACGCAAGAAAGAAGAAAAACAGAGAAAAATGCTTAACAAAGAAATGATAGAAACAAAAAAAAATAAAAAATGTAAAAAGAAAACTGACACAGATATAGTACCAATAAATGATGACTTATCAAGCCGCCTCACACCTCTAAAAGATATAATAAATACGATTAAATATATAGCAAAGACAAAAGAAGAAACTAAGAAATGGGATCTGGGTTCTTATGTAATCGTTCAATATGATCGAATGTATTATCCCGCTAAGATTTTTAAAATAGATGAAAATGATATTAAGTGCTCAGCGATGGAAAAAAGTGGATTACACTGTAAATGAACAGATGTAGCTGATATTACATGGTACCCTCCAGACAAAGTGATTGAAGTAATAAAGGAGCCTGAAAAAATTAATTCTCGAGGTTTATTCTCTGTTCGCCAAATGTGCGATTATTCCTAATGACACATAGGTATATTATGTATTGAATAATAACCATGAAACTTGTTTTTGTAAATAAATTAATCTATATCTAGCTAAGCCTAATTCATTTTAATTATTTCTAGGTCCTAGGTACCAGCTTGAAATTAAAATTTGAGTAAAGTGGCTATATATGATGTATTTACTTAGCTATTAATGGTGATCAAGTGGCTATAATAGGAAAAACTGCAGTTTTCCGTTATTTTGTTTTTTTATTGTTACGAAAGGATCGCTTTATTTTCTTTTACAAATGGTTACAACAGGGACTAAGCTATCTATCATTCAATAAAATAGAACATAACCACACATCAACTTCATGCAAAATATAATTCATGAACTATTAAATAATCCTTACAGTGGCTATAACTGATACGTCGACCCTATTCTCCTGAGTTGACCCCCAGCGACTTATTCCTGTTCTCAAACCACATGAAAATGGTATCTGGAAAGAAATTTATTGCCAATGGAAGGTAATCGTCGAATGTGAGACCTATTTTGAGGCCGAAGATAAATATTTTCACATGAAAATGGTATTGAAAATTATATGACCGCTATAATTATTGTGTCGCCCTAGAAAGCAACTTTATTCACTAATAAACGAAGTTTCCAGCGCAACTGCTGCATTTCCAAGAATATTGCATGACCTTACTGCAAAAGACGAAATCAACAGTTTACGACTCTAATAGGTAATACGGCTAATAGTAACTTTTTAAGTGAAATTGTTATTATTTAATTTCTATGAAATCTTTTGAACATGTCGAGAAGACTACTGCAGTTCTAATGTTAGGTAAAAGTGCTTCTTTTGTGTTCATTCAATGCCAGAGGTTTAAGGTTAACCTTTTATGAAGTTTATCGATACCCTTTGAATTATTATTCACGCAATTCTCTTAAAATTTCCAGTGGTACAAAAGTCTTTGAGGTTGTTTACATAACGAATACCAAATGGGAAAGATTCTGAAACAATCTCTATAGAAATTCAACTAAAGAGGCACATGCATCATTTTCGTGCGTGATTAAAGCTTCTTCATAAAATAGATAAAACAATTAACGCAATGTTTACGACCACGAATTTTTTCTCAGTTTTCTCAGTTAGATATGGAACACAAGAAGAATAGTAACAATAAACAAAATGGCCACCATTCAATAGGACCTCTCCTTTCAAATTGCTCGTTTTTTTCAACGATCTGAAGAGAAAAAATTATTACAATATTGAAGCAATTTTTATGTGAATCTGGTGTATATTTGAAAATTTTGTTTTGTTTTCTTTACGATATTTTGTCATTACGATTGTCGTTAGTATTTAATTGACTAAGTGACGTATTCACAATTCACACAATTCATTGTGAGATTTTCACTAAAAAAATTTACAAAAACGCAACACGTGTTTTGCCATACTATGGCTCTTTGGGCGTGTTTTTTGTTATTCGTTCTGTGAGCTATGTTTTCGCATTATTTTTTATAAAAGCGGACAATATTTTGAAAAAACAATGCGTAAACGTTGCTTAAAGTACGAATAATAGTCTGAGTAAATTTATTAAAAACAATTAAGACAAAACTTCGGTGTCGGATAGATCAGGAATAGGTATATAAACTGACTTGTGGCTCTTGCCCAAAACTGTATATTGGCCAAATAGGGAGAACATTTTTCTGAAAAATTAAAAAACATAAAAGTAGTTTTGTGAATAGAAAGACCAATCCCATATTTGCAAACCACCTTTTAGCAGAAGGACATGAGTTCAATCATGAAAACGATGTGTTACATTTAAAAGAGAAGAGTTTGATACTCAATCTTCTAGAATGTTTAGAAATCAATAAGTTCAGGAATTCGGATAAGTTACTAAATGATCAATTAGAATTGAATAACTTCATGTTACTAAATATTTTTTCAAATGTGGAATGTGGATTTAATTTATTAGAAACTAAGGTACGTGAAATGTATATTATAATTGTATAAGGTATATTAAGCATTGAATATGTAGGATATAATTAGTAAAGACACGCCTGAAGAAGCCATTGCAAGGCGAAACACGTGTTGCGTTTTTGTAAAATAGTTTAGTGAAAATCTCACAATAAAGTTTTTTTGAAAGCAGTTATGAATTTTCAAGTTTTGGTCAATTCCATTACATTCCATTACAAACTTAGGTACGTGAAATGTATATTATAATTGTATAAGGTATATTAAGCATTGAATATGTAGGATATAATTAGTGAAGACACGCCTGAAGAAGCCATTGCAAGGCGAAACACGTGTTGTGTTTTTGTAAAATTGTTTAGTGAAAATCTCACAATCAAATTTTTTTCAAAACGTTAGTTATGAATTTTCAAGTTTTGGTCAATTCCATCATATATAAGAAATCTTGAGTGAAATTGTATGTTTGGGGAGACTCGGTAAACAAAAATATTAATGATGATTGGTTATTGTGAAAGGTCTCGAAAATAAGCTCAGGTTTTTCAAACGTTTGCAAGTAAGTATCCTGATGCAATAGAATATCAGCAAAGTGAAAAAGAATTCAAGAATAATTTTATAAAGGAAACAAACATCTGGATACACAGTAGCTTTTTCGTAGTGAATTGAGTACTATAAGTTAATTCTCACTCTGATATTTATGTACCCTACAAAATCACAATTAAGATAACATGTTTGGGTACTCACTCTATCTAAAACATCTACAAATGTTATATACCTGAGCTACAGCTCAAATTATGATTACCTGAAGCGTATGAATTTTTAAGTTCATTGATTTCCATGGCTTCCAAATGATTCAGCTTTATTTTCTACGTGTAGAATTTCGAAGTCTTCTTTGAAAATATGATTTTCTTCTAAAAGATGATTCGAATATGTTGTACTTGTTTCCTTATTTACATAGCTCATATGATGTTCCCAGATATGAGTCCTAAATCTTGTGCCAGTTTGACCAATATATATTTGCCCTAGGATTCATACTTTAATTTACATACTCCTGATTTCTCGAATTTGGATGTTTTGTCATTATTATTTTTAAGTAACTTCCTCAACGTATTACCTGTTCTATATGTAATTTTAATATCTTGTTTATTCAAAAATTAGGCCACTTTTTGTGTTGTTTCTTCAAAATATGTTAGAGCACTATAATTTTGATTTTGATTATCAAAAGAGAAACCGTCTCTTTTGGAAAGAATTTTGTCTATTAATGCAGTTTCAAATCTGTTGTTTAATGCAATTTGCCTAAAGATATTGAGTTTTTCATTGAAATTATCAGAAATCAGAAACATGCATGCAGGTCATGAGGTTGGAGAAGATGATTACGACCGCAGTATGCGCACTGTATAAATTCATGTATGAATATCTTCAATGAAAGCCGAAATTTTTTAGGTGGAATTTGGTTATAAATGAGTAAATATGCTTTGAAATTCCTAGCATAGAGAAAGCTATGGGAGGCGAAATACTCCACAATCAACACCCTGTATATGTACTCTGAAGGTAAAGTCGATCAAAACATACTGTTAAGTACTGCGGTACGCAGATGAATAATTTGTTTTTTGTGACTGTCAGTTCGTTTTCGTGCAGCATCATTTGTTTGTAGGGAAAGTTTGAAGGAACGATTCGACCAAATGATTGTGCAGTTTGAGCGTTTTCTACTCGGAACCAATTAACTTTGCAAATTATTGGCCGGGTGTTGTGGATGACCTACTTCTCAATTCGATGGCTAACGGCGATCGGATAACATAACCTACCATGCTGCACTGGTTATTATACGTTATTAAAAGAAAATTGTTGATAATTCTGTTTGTCAACTGAAGGTTGTTAATTTGAGATGATGTCTTTTTACATATGTCCTGTAATATGTGATCTCGTGAAGTCGTCAGGAAATTAGCTTTTTCAATATGACAATGGCGTATCTTTTGTGATTCTACTTGGGATTGAAGCCATTTTATACAAAGTCCACACCCTTGAAAACGTTTAAGCAGATTTGAGGAAATTTTTTGCTGAAGAAAAACTCTCTATATAATGGTTTTTCTGGAAAAAATAATGATTCTATGTTGAAAATTCATATTATAAAACTAATTAATACAGTTTATTATATAATTTTCTCCCTTTGTAGTGAAAATCATACAATGAACTGTATTAATTTTTTTGTTAAAGTTAATAACATTGTGGAAAATTCCAGTTTTTTACAATAGGTGCTCAAAGACACTGCAATATATTCTTGTAACTCATTAATACAGTTTATTGTATGATTTTCACTACAAAGTGTTTTACAAAAACTTCGACACGTGTTTTGGTATTCAATAGCTTTTTTGTACAAATGTCATTTGAAAGTGACACTTTCAATGGTTATCAAGAGTATCAAAAGATGCTGTTTACAAAGTAGCTTGTTAAAAATATTTTCGAAGTGTTCAAAGTATTTTAAACAAGACGAAATAGCAATAAACAAAACATAATTATTCAATTGTCAAGAAAGTTTCATTATGAACAATAGATATAGATACAAATAAATTCTGTTACAAATGTATTGTATACAATAATTGCATTATTATTATTTATGAACATTAACATATAAAGTACAATTAGAACAACTGCTGATAATGATACCTTGCGATGTTGAAGGGCCTTGTAATATATTTGAACTATCTGAGTTAACAATTTCATGGGCATTTTTATTTAAATCTTGAAGTGAATAGGACGATGTTGGAAAGTTGGAGCTAGCTGTTAGGATTATCCTTTCAGAAATAGCATTTTTATGAGAAAAAGATTGGTCGATGTAAATCTCAGATGCTGCTGTAGACTTCCATCCTTCGTGCTTTTCAATATCCGTTATATTTGCTCCTAATTCTGCTAACAAAGAAGCGGAAGATCTTCTGAAACAGTGACCTGTATATTGTTTTGGTTCCGGGAGGTTCAGAAACTCAGCAGTGGTAGAGGACATTTTCCTAAACGTGTTTATGCCAAATGGATTGGCACTGCATTTATAATTTGAGAATTTCAGAAAAAACGTTATGCAACGTATTCATTAAAATAGTCAATGTTTTTTTCAACAATGCAAAAAGAACGACCGATTTTCGTTTTTGCATCTGGATTTTGAACAATCAATGATTTATACATTAATTTAATGTCTTTTATTAATAAATGGCACAGCTTTTCACGCCGGCAGGCTCCATATATTACGAAAATAGTAGAAGCTTTCATCATCAAATATTTTTCATCTGACGCCTCATTTATGCACCTCTGGACTTGTTCAAACGTAAGAATTTTTGATTTATTGGTCCTATAACTTTCATTTTTTTGCTTTGAGAATGCTATTACCCCGAAATATTTGCTTGTATCAACACTATTTTTAACGAGCGCACTCGACTTTATCATTGAAAACTTGCCCCACAAAGTTGACGAATTCCATATTTTTGATTTCTCTTCTAGACAGGCTAAGAACATGGTTTCGCTGAAATTTCCTTTGACATTTTCAAGTTCAGCTAAGAAAATTAAAATATGCGTTGTCGTAGTGCTGAGCCGATTTTTTTGGTAACAATTCAATTGAAGCTTTTTTTGTAGCCTCCTCAATATCATCAAGAACACACAATTCATCACTTTTGTTCTTCATTATGCTGTAGCGGTCTAAATTTACCTTTAGTTGTGACTCTTTGGAATAAATGAATACTCATTATAAAATATTCAATTTTATTGACAATGAAAAATAAAATATCAGTGATCGATTGAATCATGTAGTTGGAGATATAGAAATAGATATATTGTGGAATTGGTCCATCTTCATCAAGCCAAGCCCCTTCACTGTCACACCAATCTAGTCGAAGAGAAAGGCCCACCGACTATTCTTCATACAAAAATAAACAAAACCAACCGTTATTGCAAATAATTTCAGGCCACGGCTCTACCGATCTAAGAAGTTATCTAACATCCTACGACTCTATCATAAGATTCCTAGCTGAGAACCTTCCTCTGCTTGAGTAGTTTAGGACCGATGCACGTTTACTGCGGGGACAGTTGTGGTTTGAGCAGGTTATGTTAGTAATTAGAAAACAAATCCCATATATTAATTCTCTTTCATTAGAAGACTAGATACGGGCTTCAGTCTTCTCAATCGGTTGCTCTCTCTTAATACCATATTGCGAAGTAACTTGTTGTTGGAGGCTGATATCTGAAAAATGTTAATCGATATTATTGACAGATATAAATTGAAGGTTACTGAAAATTTCGAAAAATGCCTAAGAAGTTGCTCAGTTTGCAATTTCATACCCTTGCTAGAAATTTTGACACTCTATTGTCACTTCTACTTTTATCCAATTTTTCAATTTTTAGAATCTTTCGCTCTATCGATTCGAAAGAAACATGATTGAAATTTCGAAATTTTTATGAATACAAGACTTGCCCAGACAATACCCGCATTGGCCTGTTTTCAGAAAAAGAAATAAATACACCTCCAGAAATTCGTATTTGTTGTTGCAAATTTCACCTAGTGTTTTCATTTCACCATTGAACTGATTCGAATTTTCAATGTATGGACGTTAATATGTCAGTAATCGAATAAACGTATCTCTCTTCATTCCTATTACACACGTATTCCTTTTTTAACAGATTTGTATTCAATTAGCTGCAGATGAGTTCGAATGGTATCAGAAATTATGAACATATTTCACATAAAATTGTTGAATGCAACTAGCTCAATATCTACAATAGAAGACAGCTCCACATGAGTATCAAACCCCCAGCATTGATCAATAAATTCATTCCTCGATTCAAAATACATTCGCAAAATATTAGATGCAAATCTACTCCGACCATGCTTCAGCAGAAAACTGCATTTTTTCAAAGGTGTTTTGTCTTCAATGCCATCCTAATGTATAGTAAGTACTCTGCCTCATTTACTAGCTTATACTTCATTTCAATTTATGTTAGCTAGTATGCACCCGTAATTTATAATGTTGTCTTTTTTTATTTCATGACTTTCTATTGATTCAAAGTTTGTCCCTCAATTTTGTTAGTATATATTTATATTTTATTTTTTTTCCTTTCGACATCTGTCCCTCTGTTAGTTGAGTGGAATAGCTTTTAGCTATACTTCGCCAACAGTGTATGTATGAACCAATTATGTACTATTCTCGAAAAACAATAAAAAGGGTTCATCATTAAACATTTTGATGCAGTTCACACCCAACAGCGTGACTGTAGGATGTAAGCTGTTGGAAATGTAATACTAAAAGGGGCTTTTTTTACTCATTTTACAAGCACAAACTAACTGCGAAGTCTAATTTCCATTATATCTATTAATAAAAAAACTTCCATGTGTCGTGAACTACATGTGTGACACTGTATGTGTGTAATTGACTTCCAGAGAAAATAGAAAAGCACTGCTTCATTACAAAATTTAAATATCAATTGGAGAAACATCAAATTAGTAAAATTTCATATTTTGCATTTTTTTTAATCAGGCTTGAATTTATTTTCAGCATGTACTTTCTGTATCCAATTTCATATTTAATTGCATTTCATTGTTTATTTGTTTCTCAAGATATGTTATGTGTTGATTGAAAAATATATTTTCTGTTATTTTATATGTACTTGGCAGTTAGTATAGTTCTTAATTATAAACATTTATTGTATCTTGGGACAATACACTGAATTGAATATTACTGAAGTTCTTTCCCAACACCAAATGGTTATTTTTAACAACTCGACACGTGTTTCGATCACCAAATGATCATCTTCAACAGGAAGATTAAACTGGAAAGTCTCCTAAGCTAACGCTATTTATGCTATACAGGTAAACCATATAGGTATACCACCCATACAGGTATACCTCCCTAAATCAATTTTATAGTTATAGTTACATATAAAACAATTTTCAAAAATATAAAAATTAATTTCACAATATTCCTATCTGAATTTATTTTTACACTGTGTCCTTTTGTAGAAATCAGTAAATCCAATAATATTATTTTAACAAGCTACATAGTATGCTATTTGGTATTGGTCCGTCACCGTTATTCATAATATTATTATGTTTACTTATTTTTACACTATCATAGGCATCTAGTTGCCTATTGTTATTTACTTGTCTAACTGATCTTAATGAACTGAAGTCTATGGAATGGTTTTGCTGCAAAATATGATGGCCGACTGCTGATTTTTCAGGTCTTCCATTTTTTAAGTCTGCTATGTGTTCCTTGTATCTTACTTTTATGAATCTTTTGTCTGTCCATAATATTTTGTATCGCAGTCTTTAACATTCAATTTCGTAAATTCCAGACATTTCCGAATTCTCGACTTTGTCTTTTGGACTTCCTAAAAGGCTCTGTAGTGTATGACTTGTTAAAAAGCACCTTCATATCTAGTTCCTTAAAAATCTTTCCAAAGTTCTGAAAGTCGAGATTTCGTTAATTCTTAACCCAAACTTCTTCTTTCTCATTATGTCGTCTACAATACCCCTCGAAAAACTGTTAGTGGCTGCTATTTCCTGTATTGTACGTTTTTCTTTTTTGAACCTCTCATGTGTTAGAGTTAAAGTCAAAAGACAATGCACTAAAAAATTTAACCCAGCACGTTTGTGCTGTCCACAGTGATGCGAACTGTCAGGAATATACCTGTACGTGCTTGTTTCTTTTCTAAATATATCGTATTCTAACTCCCCATATTAGCTCCTCATTACCAAAACGTCAAGAAATGGTAGTTGACCCTTATTTTCTAATTCATACGTGAATTTTATTGCTGGACATCTATTATTTAAAAACGAAACAAAGTCCTCGATATTCGATTTTTTGGTATCGAATATCGCGAAAATATCGTCCACATATCTTAGCCAAATACTTTGATTTTTCTTTGGTTTTCATTTCGAATCTGCTCATGAACGGGTCTACCAGGAAGGAGGAGGTCTGTCCAAGGTCTGTGGAATTGGGACACTAGGAAATAAGGAACTATCATCAAAAGAAACCAAAATCTCACCTTCTTGCGGAACAATGTTTTTTGTATGTTGTATGAACTCTAAAGAGTATTTTATACTAAAGCCTGGATCCGCAATAGATAATGTTTCAAATTCCTTGGTGAGCCAGTTTGCTATTTGGTAGGTAGGAGCTCCAACAGCTGACTCAATGGGGGCATTGATTTTCCCGGTTTGTGGATTTTTGGGAGGCAATATAGCTTCGACACCGTTGGGTTGGAAACTTGTAACTTCCGTTTCAGTTGAGGAGTAAGTATATTGTCGCATTCCTTTAGGAGGTCTTTTACTTCGGCAATCATCTTTAGTAACAGGTTCCTGGACAATTTCGTCAGAATTACCACTTTGTTACCTTTTTCGGCTTTCAAATAAAAAACGTCATTGTCTTTCAATCGTTTGATAAGTTTCTTTTGGTTTTCATCGTTGTTTTTTGAATGCTTCCGTTTATCTGTTTGATTCCTGACTTTTTCTCGAACTAGTCCCTTCGAAGAATCGGGCATATATTGAATCGAACTTTCAACACCACCAACGATATCCTCAAGAACTTTCTTGGAAGCTGGGATACCAAATTTCAAACCGTTGTACAAACGATTATCAAACGATTGTCATGAATGATTTTCAACATTATTTATGACTTTCAGAGAGGTTTCTTTTGGTTTAATCTTAGATATGATGGTTTTGGGTTTCTTATTCAGGGTACACATTTTTCTAATATATTTGGATTCAATTATCCGAAACATTCCTCTCTGAAAGTCATTCCATTGTACGTAATCATTTTATGCACTTTTCAAGTACAATGACGGGCACTTCATCAGGGCTAGAAGTTTGTATTGATTCGGAGAACTGCGTTTGTGTAGAATAAACTCACTGAGATTTTTTTTAAATGAATTTAATCTCCAGCGATTCACATCTAATGAGAATTACTATTTTCGCACAGGCACCGCTTTTAGAGCACCTTAAAGACTTTCCTGTGGTGCTTGTGTTTTATCTTTGAGAAAAAATCATATATGTGAGGATGTGAGGATAAACAAAAATATTGACACAAGAATGACGCAAGTGATTCTAAAAAAAATATTTGCTTGTCTCGTGATAAACTTTTATGTAATATAAATTATGTAATGTAATGAAATGATGGGTTTTATTTCATTTGAAGTTTTTTTTTCATAACACGTAAGTAACAGCTTGTTTTTAAGAAACTTTTCAATACCAATTCATTGACATAATGTTTAGTTGTATTCAAAAATAAAATATTCGTGGATGACCTACAAACTCTCTTAGATAGTTTAACTATTTGCTCTAAATACATAATTAACTAAACTCATTCTCATATCTACTCACGCTATAAGAATGATTATGCCTGGAGCACAAGTTGTGGAAAATACTGCTGACACGAACCATTTCAAATCTTCATCAAACTGAGGTGAAAAACTCCGCAAGTAATGAGAGATTCAATTTTCTGTGGGGATAAAACAGAAAAACTAAAAACGATTACTTTTTTATGGGTTTTTTAATGAGCAGTAGATGCATTGAGAATAATTCCAAGTATCGCAAACCATATTTGCTTATATCATGATATTGTGGTTTTCACAACCATTAAATATCAATTTGAATACATATGATGAATCACCAATGTGGATATTTGCAATTGTTATGTAATATGTTGTGGAATTGGCCGCGGTGGTAGTGCGTCCGACTCACGATCGGAAGGTCGTGTGTTCGATTCCTGCCTCGATCAGATATTTT
>WOGN01007115.1:1614-12032 GCA_015342105.1 Leptinotarsa texana | reverse complement strand
GAAAAAGCAAATGCGCCACTGGAATCAATGAAGTCGCCCCGGAGCGCCAATTAATTTTTATTGTTGTTTTTATTTTATTTTTATCGTTGTTTTAATAAAATTTTGTACTTGAACCTACGATTTAAAACAGAAAAAAATGTTTGAGATACCTTGTATGAAAAATACATGTGATTTAATAGAGAGAGAGGGGAAGTCTAAAATCTTAACACATACACCGAGGGAGCGGATGGCATTGAAAAGTTGCTAAAAATATCACGTGAATAATGAGCGACTCGAACTTGGCACCACCGTCCCGGATTACCACGGGTATCATCATCATATATTAACACCAATTCACTCAAAATAATTGTGAATCCTACACATAAACCTTTTTCTTGAGAATCATTCTATTTATTACTGGAAACCATATGGAAATCCGTACGATAGTTTTTGAGTTTATTGTGTTCAAACAGAGAGCCAGACGCGGTGGAAACATTATTAATAACGGAACTTGAACTATCTTAAGTTTCGAAAAACTAACATATTGCTGTAGATCATGCCCGAAAGAAAGTAACGCCGTCCGCCACTGGCAACCACAAACAAAACTCAAACTTTTATTGTGTAGTTTATGGAATTACTAGAGATCTTCATCAAGTAATAGTAGAAAACTCAAAAATAAAAAGCAAAATTCAATTCAACTTCCTGAAAAAAAATATTCAAAACCCAAATACATTTGAAGTAACGTTTTTGTCATGTTTTTCTTAACCATATGGAATTTAGAAGCATATGTATCTGTACACTAGGGATGGTGAGTGTAGACCCACAGCGCTTAGGCCACATGTGACCCATTGTACATCCTCCCGAGGAGTTCTCCTCCTAGGTCATCGTCCATCCTGTCCTTTCCAGGAAGGTGGACAGGTCACTAGGAGACATCTCCTTTATATTGGTAGGTGTAGGCCAAGACTCGCCGAACACACACTCTCTTTGGCAACCTTGGGGTGTCTCACGGTGGCCTCCGTGAAGGTTTTGGAAGGTGCACCAACATTACTATCGCTGCGCGCCTCCTTCAACCTTCTTAAAGTTCCCTCCGTGAAGGTGCAAAAGTGAGGGAACTTTCCCGCAGGTGCAGCCGGTTCCTTGCCTTTATTCAAGGCGGAGCTCTTGGTGCTCGCCACAGGAAGTGCCCTTGCAGTTGGAAGTTGGGTGGGGGAGGATGGTGCACTTATAGTTGTTGCCACTTCTACCTCCTTTGCTCACTTTCTGCTTTTGGTCTCGGCGCCGCAAATGCACTTATGCCTTGGCCTTTGTATTACATCATGAGGTGATCTGCTATGTCCAGCCTCATTCCAAGCAGTAGATTAGGGTGAAAATTCCTATTCATTCCCAGCCAGCGTCTTAGATTGAGGTGAGCACTTCTGTCCAGCCTTGGGAATGGTTTTTGTTTTTGTTGTTTCTGTTTTTGTGTTTATTTCATTCATGTGTGTTCCCCACGAGTAGGAAGGAAAGAGTTGGTTACCTCTGGCAGAGGCTCGCTTTACCAGAGGTAATGTGCCATTCAGCTGTCAGCACGATTCCTTACACTTTGCATGGGAAGGCTGATCCACTGTGGCATGTTTTGCAAAGGCTTTTGGGGAGTTTTAGTTCCCCTCACTCTACTCATTTATGCCACTGACCAGGAGTCCGGCGGCCCGGTCCATAAGGCCACATTTGCTTCCTGGACAGGGCTTCCAGTTCCCTGGCCGTTCCCCTATCCGCCACCTGGGGACTCTCCCGATAGGTAGCCCAACCCAAGGGGGATTTAGAAGTAATAACTATAAGTCCAGAAATGCTTATTTCTATAGAAGGTGTAGGAATAAATACTCCTATGCTTGTCTTAAACTATTGGGTAGGATTAATAATATCCAATTTATAAATATCTCGCTCCTTCGAAACGTTCCACCGATTTTGATGAAATGTTTTAGGTATATTTGGAAGGTAAAAGGAAATATCGGGAAGTGTATTTCATGCCACTAGGTGATTAGGATGTCCCTAATCAGTTCTTTGACAATTTGTTTTGTATTTATTTTTATTTGGACTCAAATATGATAAATACTCCATAGATATAATTCATATGATTTAACGTTTGTGCGCCGCTGTTAATTGTTTCTGAATCATGATTTTATTTCTAGTAACAGGCATATTGTTTGTACTCGTAGGAATAGTTTTTTTTCAATTACGTCATTTGTGTTTTTTCAGATTTATGATAGAATAAACCCCTTTCAGCGGTATATATTTTTCACTTGTTGGTTCAAATGGCTTTCTCAAATTCTTTCACAACATGCACATGAAAATTCTTAGTTTGTACCTAATAGTTAGGTTTTCAGTTTATTCATGCATGTCAAGTAAGCTTTTATTCAAACGTTCGGCAACACCGTTTTGCTGTGAAGTGTATGGAACAGTAAAACCTATTACAATTCCTTCTCTTGCAAAACTGGTGAATTCTTTTAAAACCTACTCGCTTCCGTTCTCACAGGGAATACGTACGAAATTTGTTTTCCAAAAGAGATTTTAGCATGCAGACAACGGTAAAGTGAAAGACGAAAAAGAGATTTTAAACGAAGTCTCTTAACAACTTTTCGATTGTAAATACTGACAATCGGAATCTGAATTATATTTCTTTTTATCTTCTTCTTCACCATTATTACTCTTGATTTTTCATTGTATTTTACAAAATAGTTCCCATTTATATTTTCGTTCATTATTATAGGTACATTTTGCATATTGATTATCACATTGTTCGATTCTTCTACATATATTGTTGTTTCATTTCCAATTTGGGTCACAAACATTTGTTTTTCCACCAATTGGCTTATTTTTTCCTTTTGTGTGTCACAATAATTGTTTAATTTCTCTTCTTAATTATGATTCAATATATATTTTCCAAATAGGTTTTCACCTATTTCGCTCCAAATATTTATAATTATTCATTCATTTATAGATTTTAAATCTATTAACATTCAATTCTGTGGTTCGAATAGTGATAACTTGACACTAATTTATTTTAAATTAAATCATTTGGATGATAATATACAGTATCCTTTAAACTCTGCATCATGTAGAAAACTTTTTTCAGTCATTTCCTCATAAAATTCATTTTTCAAGATTCATATTTCATTATTCTAATTTTATAGGAGAAACGTCACAGAAATAGATTTTTTTTATCGAAGAGTGAAATGATCGATTTGGCAGGTTATATCAGCATTGCTTATGCATATGAAAAAGGTCGAGTCAGATCCTTACACCTTCCAATTACGCCAGCAATCGGCTGGCTGAATTCATGTTATAGTGTCGGAGTGGTCAGTTACGTTTTAACACCTGTGATGTATATATTTTGTATCTTAAAGTTTATTTTTTTAACAGTCAAGTACTGATACGGCTGTAGAAATTGCTAATTAGTGTCCCTACACCTAAAAAATTTCCCTATACCCAGCCGCATATTATCGGTCTTTCCTTAGTGCGACTCTGTACAAGCAGCCTTGTCTGGGAGATCACGTGCACAATGCATGATAATGTTTTGGAGCACTCTGTTGATTGGTTGGACAGAGTATAGGTACAGATATCTTTTATGTATATTTACAAAATGTATGAATTCAAAATCGCTTCGAACATTTGAAAGCTTTCTGATACATAATCGTGTAGTATGTTGCTCACCAAACAAAAACCTTCATTTCTCAGTCTGGAGTTCACTGTTTTTAATGGATGAAAAACAGTAAAGGAGATATTTGGCATTAGGGCTAGGTAGAATAACTTTCAATAACTTGTGAAAGAAACCCGCATTACGATCGAAACCCTGTCCTAGAATGATAAGAATTCCTCGTCCCACACATACGTCCAGATGAGACCTAGCTGATGTACATCGTTTGCAGGTAGCGACACGTTTTGTCTTATTACACTAGTAAATGATATTCTAGTCCCGTATACCTATATTGTTTTGATTTGCACCGATTTGTCTTTTTCACTAATTCAGACGTGAGTTCAATGGTTGAGTGATGAAACTAGAATTTTTTAATTATTGTTAGTTATTGTTTTCTGCAATATTGATCTTGAGTTACTCATTAAAAAAATTTAAAATTTGCTACATATGGGATGGAAAACAGAAGACCTTTGGTGCATTTTGAAATTCTACAGCATGTTAACTCGTTGATGAACAAACATCATTGTTTTGACAGAAATCATGATTGCCAATAACGAAACATACAACCGGACTTCCACTTTCATCTTTAATCGTCCATTGGGAGATCTAATCATATGATACTCTAATTCCGTGTGTTACCTATATTACAAGAACAAGGTAAATCCCTAAATGCTATTCGAAAAGAATATTATTTATTAAAAATTTAGTATGAATATAAATAGTGAGATTTTTGATAAAACAAAATGTGAATTGTAACCTAATGGAACTGACAATTATTGCAGTAAGTGCTTCAATAACTAAAAATATAATATGTATTATTGCTATAGAGACAAGTTACCCCAAATATTAGAAAATGACAAAGGTGGTGAGTTGTCGGAGGGTATTTGATCAAGAAGTTCAATTAGTTGATTTCGAGTAATCGAGTAGAAAGTCTTCACGCACAGATACGGAATATTAGCCAGCGTTGATTTTAAATTCAATAAATTGGGATGTTAAGTTTTTTCTATTCAGTGCTATATGATTTTTTCAAAGGAGTAGAATACTATCTGTTAATCTGTGCAAAAAACAGAATGCCTTGGGTAACCATTCTGATATGAATATAATTGAACAAAAATTTTGATGTTATTAATTGAATTTCAAAGGGTAAAATTCACAATGATTGCAATAAACAATGTGCAAAAAATGCACTGGTAAAAATTTGAGACAGTTATGTACCAAACACTGTACGATTTCCGGATAGCTAGTGGTTCGCCAAGAAATCACTCACTATTCTATTCGTGCGTCATAGAGGTAGGTACCTCTACAGAAGAATGTATGTACTGGTTCTTGATATCACAGGCGCAATATCAATTATACAATATGGCGGAAGTCTGAGAGTAGTGAAAGAATTTCTGAAACGATTAACATTTATACCGGTATATCTCTTGGAGGTAAAAAAAGATAAAGTACGTGGTCACTTCGAAATTTATATATAACTGTCGATATTTTAGAAAGTAAGAAATTCAAATATTTTTTCACATTGACAGTGTTGGGTGGCATATTACTCGAGGACATTTCCAAATAATTTTGAAACAATATACTTGACCACATTTATACTCAATTTACTTGTTGAACTTTTGGTCTTTTAAACTTCCGTGATTATAAAACTTTGTTCCTTCTCCGATGCGGACCGAATCTAGTTTTCAATTTTTGGCAAAGTTTCAATCTCGTTATCTTACTCGAGCCCATGCAATAATTCAGTTAGGAAAGTCATGATGAATCAATTTAACAGATCAGAAAGTAAAAGCACCTAGAGTCTGACTTTCGACCAAAGACGGTCAGATGTCAATCTTGCTGAAGTGCCCATCAGTAGGATTGAGGACCGCTCCAAGAGGAGCGGGGGTGGAGGGAATGGTATATTGAGTTTTTCTCACAAAATGTAATTTGTGGGGCGGAGTTTTTACTCCAGGGCACTCATCCGAGAGGGGGCATGGGGGAGAGCCAAAATAAACCCTAGCAGTGCAGTGCGTGGTCGAATAGACCCGCTAACCTATACTCTGTCCATCTAAGCAACGGAGTGCTGCAAAACATTATCATGCACAGTGCACGTGATCTCCCAGACAAGGCAGCTTGTATAGAGTCGCACTGAAGAACGACCGATATTTTTTAATGCGGCTGGGTATATAGGACAAATTTTAGTTGAAGTGTAAGAACACAAATTAGCAGTTTCTTCAGCCGTGTCAATACTTGACATTTTAAAATTTTTAAACTTCAAAAAATCGTATATGTACACACCATAGGCGTTAAAACGTAAATCACTTTCTTTATGCCCCCTCCCGGGTTGAGTGCCCGAGTTGAGTGCCCTGAGATAAAACCTTCTCCACACGGTTACTGTGTACAGAACATCCCATCCCGTCTATCCATCCCCGCTCCTCCTGGAGCGGTCCTCGATCATACTGATAGGCACTTCAGCAGTATTGAATCTGACCTACTGTGGTCGAAAGCCAGCCTTTAGGTGCGTTTACATTCTAATCTAATATTTTATTGAGTCGTGACTTCACTTGAATGTAATTGTTGCATGCGGGGCCCCAAAAACTATCCGGAAACGAGTGTCTTTAGATCGCGAACAAGTGTATCTCAGTGAATCTGCAAAAGGAGTCAGTTTGAAATCTGGATAAAAAGTTTTTATACTTACCAGAGCCGCCTGATAGTGACTCTCGAGGGTGGTCTCTAATTCTGCTTAGTTGGTCTTCTGTGTTTATCTCTTTCCCGGAATGTGGGATCATCCCTATTTAATGCTTCGAGTAAATCGCGTAGAGCTGGATTGACGTGCGATAGGATTCTGTCTCTCTCATGTATGCTTCTACGTAATTTATGTCTGTATGTCGCTGCATACTGGCCCCATGCAGTGCAGGCATACAGGATTATTGGTAGTAATAAGGACTTGCAGCTCTGTCGAGTTTTCGGATATGAAACCGAACTGTTCATCTGGTAAGATTCCCAGTTCGCTGGTTTGGACTTCTTGTCTTTTCAAGATGGCTCGTTCTGTACTTTGCTTATGGAAGGGGTTAAGGCAGTTGCCTCCTTGAACGGGTACGGGAAATGTTGTAGCCTGAGTGAAACGTTAATGATATTCGTCATTGCTGCTATATCCTTCCTTGGTATGGCTTTCAGTGCCCGGTTTGGAATTTAGTCCAGGCCTGAGGCTTTCCAAGTGGCAAGGCACCTTACGATGCCTTTCACTTCCTTGGATGATGTCGGTGTCAGAGGTTGCGCGTTGTCCCTTCGTTGCCATCTTATCCTTCGTACCTTCTCTTGGACTTGGTTTTCGATTTCTTCTACTTCGTCTATAAACGAGACATCATTTTCCCTATTGTCAGCAAATGCTTCCGCTTTATCTTGCTCTGTGTAGACAATTCCTTGATCGCCGTGTATAGGCGAGCAAGAAGCAACTTTCTGCATTTTCTGTGAAAATTGATCTTTCGTGTTAAGTTCTTCCAGACGAGTTGTCCATTGTCTGTTTTGAATTGCACGCAGCTCTTGCCGCAGGATTCGGCTGGCTCTGTGTATACTCCATCGGAGCGCGTGTCCGTTGGTATTTTCTTTTCAGGCGTTTTCTGATTCTGATCAGTTCCATTACTTTCGGTGTAATGTGGTCCTGTAAATTGAAGCACGCGACTGGGACTTCCCGCGCACTTCTCTCCATAGTTAGGATGATCCGCCTGTTGTAGTTGCGACCCTGTAACGATATATGTACCTGAATGAATTCCGCTAGTCGATTGCAGTTACATCTGATTGGCCAGCGTAAGGAGGCTTGTTTATTTTACCCAACAGAAACAAATGTGCGTGATGATCATGCTTCGATCATGCATCTATCTTTGTTTGGGTTACTTTGTTTTTTAGATGGACAGAGTTTAACACAATCTAGATCAATGATGTGTGTTTAAAAAAATATATATCTAATGAATCCCCCGTTTTCTCTCATTATTAAACTTCAGTAATTAGGCATTTTCATTGCCTACAACAAATGAAATATTCATTAAGTTGACGTTCAATAATATCAAACTCTCAAGTAAAGTTAGAATGCCAACTAGGCAGATTCTTATAAGTGATCAATACAGTATATCCAGTGTGCATACAAACCTTTGTACAAGCAACCTTCTATACAAGTTTTACAGTACTCTAAGTATTTCAATATACGTTATGTGACCAAAAGATATCGATTACTTCCCATTGATATCATTGTGAAACACTAAATGAAAAATTGAATATAATGTATTGCATATAAATGAAAAGAAAAAAACACTTTATGAGTCTAACTCCTCTCTTCAAAAAAGAGAATATACACCCCCTCTCTGACAAGGGATTTTGGTGATCACGGTAATACTAGTGTATCGTTATATTCATACCATTTGCCTATGTATGGTTGCCAAAAGTTTTTTGGGCATCTGAAATGTGTAAATGAAAAGGCCGAGTTTTCGCGGTCAACAAACAAAAAATAACATCCAGCATACAATGATATAAGGACACTCAAAATATATCAAATAATATTTGTATTATAAATTGGTAAATAAATAGGTAAAAATGATTTTCGTATAATTCAAAATATTGAAACGAGAGTAGTTGTTTCGAAAAGACGTTACTTTTCATTAATTTATTATTCATGTGAAAGTAGTTGCTTCCAAAGTTTTTATCTTTCAGTTTGTATCTGAAAAAAACGTCTGTGTATGCTCTACAAATCTTTATAAAGATATTTCATTGTAGATATTTTCTTTCTTCTTTACTTTGGATGTTTCCCACTTTTTTCTTTAATGAGGGAGAAGTAGAAAGTCATAAACGTTTTCAAAAAAGTTTTCCAAAGCACATATGAATTGTTATAGAATTGATATACCAGGTGATTCTCTAAGGTGGCTCATCCCTATAACTTTTTTAATATTGGAGATAGAAAAACACAATTTGGAAGTTGTGTATTATAGTTCAATTTACACTGTTTGACATATTTACTTGTTTTGCTGTACTTCCGGTTTGACCGGAAATGACCCCAACTTTCGATTTTAAAATAGGACCTCCTATATATTTTCACTTATTCTTTTTTTTGATCTAGAATGCCATGAATCGTGTAAATTACTTCATTCTTGATCAAGAAACATGGGAACACTACGACTTCGAGGCTTATGACTTCACAGTCGTTTTAAGAATTATTTCACAGTCGCACATATGCATTTTTCCAGTTAACTTGATTATTTGGGGTGGCTCGTCGGCTTTTTGTGAAAGATAATTTTCTTACGAATAATTTTATGTCACACATATGTAACCTATGCTGTGACTAGGACATTTTGTTCAAATCATTCTCCGACCTTCTGAAGGATTTCAGGTAGGTATATAATATTCCCCGACATTCCGTAATAATTCGTTGACCTGAAGCATCCAGGATAGCTGACTATTATAAATTTTGTTTGAATGTGGTTGACAATGTTTCATGGTGAATTTTATCAGTTCGGAATTCCATTGTCTAATCTAATATAAATTGATTTGATTTGGGGAAAATTGAAACAAAGCAATAATTAATCAAAATTTGATAAGAAGGTGATAGAGCTAGTTAAAGAAGTATCTATTATTACCGAAGAAGACTGGTAGAAAATGATTAAAAAAGTAATTTTAGTTGAAAAAGACTATATGGAGATTGAACCATATCAGTGGTGTTAATAAATTCATCATTGATTTAAATGACGGCAGTGATAGTGAACCAGAGAATATGGAAGATGAATTATCAGAAGGTTTCGACCCTTCACCGCAACCCGCAAGGGTTTATTGTGGTGCGACTAAGGAGTATTCAGAAGTATTTTCAATCATTACTCTGTTATTTGAATTCGTACTTTCCTACTCATCTATATAAACGAAATATGTATATGTATCTCCCTAACTATTTTATTAAAGGGGAACTGCTAGAAGGTAGGGGGCACTATATCGTTCACTATATCGCTCACTTGGACTATACCAAGAAATGTTTTATTTAAATACTGACGAATCGCCAAGGTATAGTACTTCAAGAATGTCTAGGAAATCCAGATTGGCGCTGACTCGTAACAATTCAAGTAGATTTTCTATGTAAGGTTTTCTGATAGGAATAAAGAACCAACAAGACAGTCGCTATACATTTCGAGTCACACGTTTAGCTACTCAGGCTATTTATTATGTATGAATTTCAAAGACTAGCAGTAGGTTTTTATCAGACCCATACCATACCATACCATACCATACCAAGAGTTACAACGATTAACAGCAAAAAAGCCATTCATCTGAAAAACAGTTGTCGAATAAAAAAATAATCCCGCATAATTTTAAATAAACTACTCAAAATGAATTTAGAGACACATCCTTAAAATCCACGTTCCATTCGGTTGTTGTTTACTTTTTTACTTCTTTTTGTATTTTTAGCTACAAAATCATTAATATGAAAAATTCTGTATTTAGTTTCACTTTAGTTTAGTTCGTAATAGGTATTAAATTTTAAAATTTAAACCATGAATGTTGATGTATTGGGTAGAAGGAGGATACGTAGGGTGTACCTCAACGAATTTCAAGTTGCTAGAGCAGTGGCATTGATCGAAGTAGGGTATTCAAGGCGTCGTGTAGCCCAAATGCTTAATGTGAGTCATTCTGCGGTTTCCAGAGCTTGGAATCGCTACCAAATTTACGGCATAGTAGTAAGAGCCCCTTATCCCAATCGACAAAGGGCAACAACCGTAGAGAAGATCGTTTGTTACGACTTTGGGCAATTAGGCGT
>WOGN01007114.1:0-12032 GCA_015342105.1 Leptinotarsa texana | reverse complement strand
GATTGTTTACTGAATCGGTCGTTTCAAATTTGGCCACCAAACGTTGAAGAGTTGACTGTGAAGGGCCACCACGTCTACCGTAAAATGGGCGCAATGCGCGCAACATTTGCGTTAACGAACACTTATTTTGATAATAAAGTTTTATCTCGTGTAACTTGCCATGATGATTTGGCATAAACAACTGAACAATAAACAAAAGATTTGAAAGATGTCACCAAAACAAAATGGCCACCACGGGGCGCCAAAATCTACCGGCGCCAAATGAAAAATCCTTTATACTTAAAAAAGATTCTGTTTTTTTACTGAAATTAAATCATTTGTTGTCAAAGACAACATTTTCATGAACCTACTTTGAGTATGTCATATTTCTTCTTATATTTTACAATACATCCTAATGGAAATCTCAGGATTCGTAGTTTCGACTGTTCTACTTTCCATTCCTTTCTGTACCATTGATTTTGATGTCATTCTCCAAAATGAATAATAAAATGAGTTCACCACATATTTCTTCAATGAAAATTACGTTACATCCTTCTTCGAGTGAGTGGGTCTATTCGACTCTCCACCACAACCCGCGAAGGTTTATCGTGGCTCACACTTATTCAGACTCGACCAAATAAACCCACCTTCTCAACGGAGCCAATCAGTTTGTATGGTGAGTGGTCTTTCAGATCAGATAGTAAGAGTACGGCTCTGCCGGACTCTAAAAACCTGATTCCAAACAGAGGCGACACACACTATCTTCCGACAGTCCGATTCTCTGAATATGATGATGCAAATGACAGTGACCCGTGAGGCCTGTTAGACGTCGTTTCGTCCCTACTGTAGTCCAACAACTGTTTGGAAAGATTCTGCCAGAAGTCCATAAATCTTCTTGCGATACCAATGACAGGTTCAGGTCCGATGAAGCTGCTTACAGCACCTTCTTTTGCAAGGGAATCAGCAGCTTCATTGAATTCCAGGCCTATCTGGCCAGGAATTCAGACCATATACAATCTGTTGAGTCTTTTTATAGAGGAGAGTCGTTTTTGACAATTTGCTATCAATTTAGACGTTGCTCGGTAGGAGCCAAGAGGTTCCAACGCCGCTCAAGTGTCCAAGAATAATTTCATTAACTCTTGTATGAGGTTGGATTCTTCCAATCTCTCCGCAGACAATTCAATAGCGTAAATTTCCGCTTGAAATACAGTCGCATAGTTCCTAGGCAGGTTGGTATTTCTGTACTGGGTCTGCAACTAGAAACACAGGAACCGGAATGTGTTTTAGATCCATCTGTGAACCTACAATTATCTGCTCTTAATATTTCCTTTTCCCGGAGGATCCACTCCTCGCTACTCGGGAACAATACTTTATAATGCAGTTAGCAGTTGACAGTTGGAGACATAAAGTCAGATGTCATTTCCAGCATGCTGTGACTTCAAATGTCAACCAACAGTCTGCATTAAATTGATTTGTGCAATTAGCAATGTGCTCAAATCTACATACTGTCCATCTAGCCTCTCTGTCTGGAAAAATGTGAAGAGGAGGTAGATCTAGAAGGATAACATACATACTCATTATTCCTTTCATTTCTTCTGGTTCGGTAGGCCAGAGATACTAGACGGTAATTTTGGTTGCACTGCAGTATTATTTTGAGCAGTAATATTGAATGATAGATATGTACTAACAGTGTAATTCCTCAGCCAAACAAAAATTAAGTCACGAAGTCTCATTACCTCTTCATCGCTGGTGAGCTCAGATAATCTTAGTAAGATCAAAGTACAGTGTGTAATATGAAAACTTAACAGAGCCGTTTTTGAATATAAAACATAAGATTTTCAAAGAAAGCTCGGACACGCCGATTTCTCATTGAAGGGGGACACCTTTTAGACTAATCAGATTTTTTGTAGTACGCACCCATTCGGAGGGCTGCGTCCGACGACCCTTATTTAGATAGGGAAAGTAGATCGAGTGGCACTTTGTTTAAAAGGTGTTTCAAATATTTTTACAACTCTGTTGAAAAGAAATTTGTAACGAGTAGTTTTCGAGATAATTTGAAGTTAAAATTGCCATGTTAATAATACATTAGACAGACCCCTCGGTAACTTGTATACCTAAATAAAAAAAATTTCGAGCAATTCTTCTTATAAGTTTTTTGTTAAATAAAATCCCCTTTTTAAAATCAATACCCACTCCTCTTCTTTCAGTTTCCATTGGTACATCGTTCGATTATTTTGTTCAAACGGGTCGTGTATTGTTATTTGTTTGAAAATGCCTTACACCACTGCTGAAAGGGTTTCAGTTATTGCTTTATTTTTTGGCAACGATCAAAATGCTAATAGAACATCAATTCCATTTAACGAGCAAAACCCTGGTACACCTAAGCAGAAATCACGTTCTGGATTTGGTCACAAAATTCAGGGAGACAGGTTCGGTTTTAAATAAAAAAATAAATACTCAGACAAGGGTAGTGAATGATGATGATGCGATTGGATTGATTGGTCAAGTCATCGCCAATCCCATGTTTAGTAACAGAGGTTCATCGGCAATGGCCAGAATAAGCCATATGAGCGCATGAAGAATCCTTAAAAACCACAAATTTCATACTTACATAATTAAACTTGTTCATCTGTTTTTCGAAAGCTCATTTTATTTAAATGGTTACGTGAACCATAACAATTGCTGTTATTGGTCGGATGAAAACCCAAGACAATACGCAGAAATACATACTCAACATCCCCAAAAGTTGAATGTCTGGGCCGGAATATCAGGCAATCATATTATAGGTCCATTTTTCATCGATAGAAATTTAACCGGTGATTCTTGTTTCCAACTTCTTGAAGAGGCAATAAAATCTCGCATAGTTGAAATAATTGAACTGGATCCAAGATGTCAAGATAAATTTATCCATTTTCAACAAGACGGTGCACCACCCCATTATGTCCAGCAGGTTCGAAATTTTTGAATAATCATTTTGAAGGACAATGGATTTGCAGAAGAGGTGCAATTGAGTGGCCAGCAGGATCACCAGATTCAACACCACTGGACTACTTTTTGTGAGAATATTTAAAATCCAAAGTTTATGCTACACAGCCAGCCAATTTGGATGAATTACGTCGTAGAATTATTGATGAATGTCGAGCTATAACTCCTGAGATGTTAAATAATGTAAGAGTAAAATTCGAACAAATTCTTTATTGTTGCGTGGAGCAAAATGGCGCACATTTTGAACATTTATTAAATATTTCCTAAGTCAGTTATCTTCATTAGGTTTTTTTATGTGTGCTTTATGAACAATTATTGGGATTTATTGACCTTAAACAGTTTTTTAAACTTTTCTGTGTCATCAGAATTCAAGGAAATCAGCAGATTGTATTCGTTGTGTAGGTAAGTTTTTAGTATGATTCACTTCTTTTCATAAGCATAAAATATCCACGTCAAAAGGCAACCTTCATAAGGAGGTGTCACTCAATTCACCTAAAATGTAAGGGTGGTAACCAACCCCATCCCCCGAAAAAATCTCCTCGTAATAAACAAATAATTGTAACTTTTTTATGAAATCAAATGAACCCGTATTAGCACGTTGTCATAAAAAGCAAAAATTTACTTTTTTATGAAAGTTCTGAACGTAAATTGTACCTTAAAACCTTTAAAGCTTCAAATTATCTCGAAAACTAATGGTTACAAAAAATTTTTTTCAACAGAAATGTAAAGGTATTCGAAACATATTTAAAACAAGGTGCCACTCGATCTACTTTTCATATCTAAATAAGGGTCGTCGAACGCACCCCTCCGAGGGGGTGCGTACTACAAAAAATCTGGTCAGTTCAAGAGGTGTCCCCCTTTAATTAGAAATCGAAGTGTCCGAGATTTTTTAAAAATATCACTTTTTATATTCAAAAACGGCTCTGTTGAGTTTTTGTTGTTACACACTGTATAATAATTTGTGATGTCCATACTCCACTTAATGGAACAAGAGTATTATCAGAAACAAAATATTAACTCTTGAGTGGTGCGATGAATGTACTGTATCAAGATAAATTTTGATTGAATTCATGACCGTACTATTATGTGACTCCTTGATGTTGAGGACAATTGGCAGGCAGTGACACAAATACACATACACACTTCCACTTTTTCTTACTGAACTTTTTTCTTTTTCTGTGAAGAAAAATCCGTATTCATCAATCTGATTTGAGTATTTTATATTTATTTTTATATTCCACTATTATATTCTTCGTACGGTTATTTTTGATTATGATATTCAAAAAAACAGAAAATGAAGTTCGCCACCTACCTTCCTAATAAAAATCGCCTCCTTCAGGTAACTGACCAAAACCTCAAATAAATATTCTAGCAATACCAATCGAGATAATTATTAGAATTCAAATATCTTGTTAATCGTAGAATTTATATTCAAATCAGTTCAATAAAACCTGAATATAATCTACGTTGTCTCTGAAGGTTAGGTGCTCAATCCAGTCAACTGGATTTCCAATGGACCGACGGCAATGCTATGAGATACTCCAATTGGCTCCCAGGTCAAGCACCAACAGAAAACGATGTCATAAGGAACGCTGGAGAAGCGACTTGTCTCAGTGTGCAATGGACGGCGACACCTGCCCCAATGTTCCCTAGTGGAATGTATTGGAAAGTACATCAGTGCGGTGCAAGAGGTTTGTATTTTGTATTGCTATCCGATTTAGTTGACACTGATATTTAAGGCGGTGTATTTCAGGCAAATGTTTTATCTTTTTGTTATCATATATTATACAATACATCACAATTGTTTCATTCGCGACAATAAAAATATATCCAGTTTCGGAATATAGAAGAATGAATTTATTATCTGAAGCTGAAGAAAAATTCAAATGAACGAAGTAAAAATGGCGCAATGTAGGTATCCCAAACATTTCTTCAAAAAAATTATGGAAATGATATCAGTGAATTATCTTTACCTCCAGATAGAACTGATGGTATAAAATATCCAAGAGAAGACAGATCTGGTTTTCAATATTAAATATGACTTCATCGAATATATATTCTCCAAGAGAGATTTATCTACTATAGTATGTAGTGAAATAACTCTTATGTGAACACATATTTTCGCAGGCTCTGTGAACTTGGTAAAACAACACCTTTTGAATCCGTTTTTTCGAGATCACGTTCGTCTCTTACATAATAAACATCATTGTGAACTTAGATATCCAAACTTCCGAAATGAATAACTCCGCTTGTTGTGGCGTCTACTTGCGATGATATTTATCACCCACTTGTCCGGCACAGCACAGCACGGTCTGTGTCGTCAAAATACGGATAGGATTGAAACAATAAAAATGAATGGAATTACCCGGCACAGCCAAGAGCGTCCGGCGCCGGAAAGGATCCAGCTCTCTGATCCTGACCGGCAAATAACGGTATGTGCTGTGACGGACTGGCCAAGTGAGCGCGTCGCGGGCCAGTGCTTGCCAGCATCAACTTGTCTCTCTGTTTTACTATTCCATCAGTTGACAGCACAGTGTTAAATGTACCTATGAAAATGGACGAGGAAAAATTGAATTGTTTGTTAAGGCAGGTTCTAGAATATCCAGAAGTTCTGAAAATTTGCCTAGAGTCATTGTGCTTTGGTGGAAAAATTTCTCCTCGTCTTCTTTCAAGTCGTTGAGAAGATGGTGAAACTCTCCCAGATTTGCACTATTTTGATCAATGAGATGGGCACTCAAGATTATTTTTTGTGACTATTTTCTTCTACATTCAATAATGCGGCCACTATAATGACGACTTCTTTGTCAGAACTGGAAGTGATAAACATGTTTCTGTCACCGCTCGATGTCCCTTGAAATCAAACAAGCAGTACCTTCAGTATGCTGCTTGTAGCTGAACAAGTGGGCGATGCTACTACTCGTCACCATCAGGCGACGGAGAGCGCCGTGCTGTGCTGTGCCGGACAAGTAAGCGACAAGCTTTGAGTTTGTTGCTCGTTTGATTTCAAGGGAATGTCACTCGAAATCGAGCGGTGGCAGAAATATGTCTATCACTAGCAGTTCTGACAAAGAAGTCGTCATTATAGTGGCAGCATTATTGAATGCATTATTGAATGAATGTTGTGAGTTCATCCCATTAATCAAAATAGGACAAAACTGGGAGAGTTTCATCATCTTTTCAAAGATCTGAAAGAAGATGAGGAACCTCTATACCCATCACGCGACTGCGATAGACTGAGGTATTGAGGACACTATCCTGGCAAGCCATGATGCACCCCTCAGTTTCCGACTTCAGCCCACTCGACCTGAGAAAAGCGAACGTCAGGCGCTTTGATGAGTCAATGTCTCCAATGTTATTGAAGAAAACCCCATGCATTGTGTCATCCTTGTATTTCCGCAGAAGTAAGATGATCTCTGCGGCTTTTATCTGAGCTTTTTGCTGACAGGGTTCTAACTCGATGACAGAGTTGTGGTCACCTCGTTCAGTGTCGAAAACAGCTGCTCGGGCAGTTGCCCTAAGGAGAAATTATCCAATTCCTGTTCTCTCATGGTCACGGACCACGCAGAGAAGGGGATCGGAAATCCTGATGAGTTGATAGGCGGTATCCATTACCATTCTGTCATGTAGACACTCCAGAAGTCCACGGCCTCCCTGTTGTTAGAGGAAGTACAACCGTGGAAATGACGATTTGGGATACAAACTTCCACAGAGATGCATCATTTTTCGGGTCTTTACGTCGAGTTAATACAGCTCCTTCCAAGTCCACTTCACTACTCCAAACGAGTAGAGCGAGATTGGAACGCCAAACATATTTGTTGCAGCAACTTTGTTCTTCCCCGACAGTTCCGATGACCATATCCGTCGAAGTTTGTGCTGATACTTACCGCGGACAGAGATTCTCACTGCTGTTGTGCGTGGCGTTGTGAGCGGCGAGGTAGTAAGTATACGTCTCTCGGCATCCAGATTCCGGGGGTGCCATAGTTATACCGTCGAGTATTTCTGAGCACAACGGATAATGGAAATTGTCAGATGCAGAAGAGAAGGGAACTGAGGGAATCACCCTGAAATACACCCCTTCTGGAAGTGACCCACCCTGTTTGGACTCTTGTTTGACCAGATGTTATGGTGAAGTGCGTTCGCCAAAGTGGTATCAGTTGTTCAATGCATCTCACTATTTTGTTGGGTACCGCAAGGCATCTGAGCAAATGCAAGATGAGCTTATGCAAAATTGTATCAAATGCCTTACGGTAATCGATCCAGGCCATAGAGAGGTTACGCTTATATTGTATCGAGTCCTGCGTTACACAACTAACGATGAGCAGGTTCTCTTTACATCCAGGTACTTCCCTCTTCGACCATCTCTGCTCATATATCCGTTCACCCGGTCAACTGAGGTGAGTATCCGTTGTATGAAATGCTTGTGAATCGGTCTGTCATTCTTAGGAATCGACAAATCTCTACTTTTGGGGATAAGATCCACTTTTGGGGATGTGAACGGTCCGTCCCTCGACAAACCAATCCGGAATCGGCTGCTCTCCATCCATGCGTTGAAAAATGGCCAGATGGCGGCGGGTGCTTGGTAGTTTTCTCCACCAATAAGTGTTCAGCCCATCTGGGCCTGGAGCAGCAAAGTTCTTGAAGAACCCACAAGGGCTCTTCGTTCATTGAGCATTGAGCTCAGGGTGTTAAAGCTCTCTGTTGAAAGCTTCGAACTGGGCTAGCGATTGAGTGTCTAAATTGAGTGGCTGAGGGTGTTCATAGATATCCTTCCAGAAGTATTCCACCTGATTAGCAGTCGGCGAATTATCCACAACACGTGGAGGCTCTTGAAATAAGCGAGAAGGTTTCTCATGGAACCTAAGGTTTTCTCGCTCACCTAATTAGTGACTTCTTAGCAGCCACTAGCATTTGTATCCTATCAAGGCAGTGCTGTTTGGTGGTCAACAGCACGCCTTGGCTTAGAGTGTGATGGATACGTCGTAGATTGGCGGCTATTTACCGCACTGCGGGCGTGAAAGGCCTATTGGCCGCCCTGTTATCCATCACACATTGGATAGGAGACATGTGTTGTCTCGCCGATGTGATATTAGCCTCCATCTTCCGAACCGCAAGGCCCGGGTTTCATCCTTCCGATTGGGAAAGCAACTGGACGACGCTATACACGGCGGTATTGATTTGCCAGATGTTAGCCTCTGCTGTTAGAACACTATGAACCTCCGCATCCAAACAAGCCAAGTTCTTGTGGCTTCAGGAGCTTAATTCTGTGGTGCGCCTTGCATGTTCTGATTGACTCCATTGGTGGCATGATGCGAGTCTCCTCTTCAGCCGTGCCAACGGGTAGTAGAACTGTCACTTCTACTACTTCGTTAGCAGGCTGGAGAGGAGCTCTATAGCCCTGCCGCAGAAAATAGGATATGTAATCTCTAAGATTTTGGGCGGAAAAGGCGGCATGCTCCGGATGTGTTTCATACCACAGAACATGTAATCTGGCCATGTATCCTCTTCGTGCGGGCTCACTACTCTCGTAGCAATGCATAAGGCTATCTCTTCATCCGTCCACTCAAAGCGTCCGTTTTCATTGCCAGGGTTGTCATTGGTAGGCAAATCATCGTTATGTCCCCCATCACCTTGCCTCTGACCCCTCCGAGTTTGTCTATTGTAGGGACCCCTTCCTCGATTGCTAGGAACCAAGTGTTGGGTCCACCAGTTGGTTAGCCCGATGGACCCACGGCCGGCACCGGAGGGAAAATGGTATTCTCTTTCCTGGGTGCGCCTGGGCTACCGGTCTGGATCTGCACCAGTTGCTTGGGTAAGTGGTGGCGCAACTCACTACGAAGTTGGACGAAGTTTACCAGTTGTTCTGCACTCAGATGACGATCGTTTTGATTCCGGAGTGTTATAATCAAACATGATCAAATACTACTCAGAATCATCAAGACGTTCATGTTTGTGGGCAACAGTGAGCTCGCGCGGCACCCATTTCAAACAGAGATTTCTCACAGTCAAATACTCATGTAGCATGAAGCTAACAGGTTTTTATGATATCTTTACAATATCAGCTAACACGTTATTTCAAGCCATTGATACGCTTCAGCGCTCTCAATAAGCAGTGCAAAATCAAAACACGAAATTGTTTTTGAAACATTGCTTTGAAAATATCAAAAGTACTGTCACTCTTACCACAGTAACTCACCATCTTATCAGTAGAATATCATAAAATTTCAACAACTTTCTTCTGAAGGTTAGTGCTAACTGTGAAGGTTGGTGAATGCAATAAGACTAGCGCTATCTATGTGTTGGGCCCGAAACTTTTCAGATCACGTATTGAAGTTTTTGTATTACTCATCAAGCCTCATCTTGTAACATGTCCAGTTCAAATAGTTTTCCTTTCTTCATTTTCAGGTGGTTACATCTGCAAGAAACAACATCAGCTGCTTAGTACCTCATTCAATTATAACAAAACCCTAGATGGCACAGAAGGCACGTTAACTACCCCCAACTACCCCAGTTATTACTTCAATAACTTGGATTTCTCTGTCAGAATAGTAGGTCCTGAAAAGACACGAATAATCATCAAGTTTGTCAAAATAGATATTGAGCCACAGCTGGATTGTTTATACGACTACATCAACCTCAAATCCATCTTCAGGAATAGAAAAAGACCGTTCAATGACGCCATTAAGCTTTGTGGCAATCATGAAACAGAAATGGATAGATTCAACTTCGTTTCTGAAACAAATATAGCTGAATTGGACTTTCATTCTGATTATTCCATAGCCGGAAAGGGGTTTTCGTTACTCTGGTATGCCGTTGACGTATCAGCGTGTCCCACGCAAACTCTAACGGCAAAGGAGGGAATACTCATGACTCCGAATTACCCTGATTTCCTTCTCCCACACCTGGATTGTACAGTGACCATCATTGCACCTGCTGGAAAGAGGATATGGCTGGAATTTTTTCCCGATGAAAACGATATAAATGAAGTCATTTCGGAATATGAAGATTTTGACTTGGAACTCGTACTAGGGAAGCACACTCCAGTTCTGAAACCATTTGAAGCTGGCGGTCTTCTAACCGAAGGAAGTTTCATATCATCTGATGATATGTTGAAACTGAGGCTTCAAACAGGCGATCATCCCTTGGGTCCTGGCTTCAGGGCGTCGTACAGAATCATGAATCCTGTTCATCAAGAAAAAGTCATAATGCTTGGTAACTATACTTCTGGAATCCTCCTAAACCTGAACTTTCCTGGCAATCCTCCTGCTGAAGTTGATTTCCTGCAACACTTCGTCGCGCCACTGGGCAGCGTCATTTCTTTGGAACTGTACAACATGAAACTGAGTTTTACTGAGTGTTCCAATCATACAGGTTTTATCGAAATCATTGATAACTATGCCGATAATAATGGGACCATTTGGAAATTGTGTCAAGATCATGACATAATTGATCCTGCTATTAGTAGCACTCCAATTTATATCTTGTCGTTTCTCAATACTATCCATCTCAGACAACTGAACGGTCCACTTGGAGTCACTCTGAATGGAACATTGAAGGTGATGTACGATAATAAGTATAAGCTGAAATTATTGAATCACAAAGGAGGGCAAGTTGAATCTTGTTCACCGAATCCGTGCGAAAATGGGGGTAAATGTATCGTGAAAAACATGAAGAAGTTTTGCCACTGCATTGGACATTACACAGGTAAGTTGGAATTTGAAGTATTTTTCTTTGCTCGACAGCTATCGATTAAAGAAAATTTCTCGTGAATTTTCAAAACAGTGTATCATTTTTGAGTGGGTAGTTCACTACTAGTTCACTACTGAATTAAATCAACCAATGAATACGAAAATGTAAATTATATTTACAAGTTGAGCTATTTACTTGTAATGCACTGTTAGGAACCTTTGGTGTAGTAATGAATATTACTGGAGTTTTTTTCCCAACACGAAATCGTTATTTCAATACTTCGAAACGTGTTTTGATCACCGAGTGATCATCTTCAAGAGGGAGATCATACTGAAATGATCATTTGGTGATCGAAACACGGTTTGAGCTATTTTTTTGATAACATCAAATTATTTCAATTTGATATTCATCCCACAGTGAAAAACTTTTTATATACATTCAAAACAACGAAGAAACTTCTATTCATTCAAGCAAACTCATCAATGTCAACTGCTTATGTTGGAAACATTTTATTTTATTTGGGAACCGTGTGACTTGTTGAATTTTCAAAAGTATCAGAAAAACACTATATCCTCATGAATTTACTAAATTTTTCTTCATTTCCTCATGACATTCCTTTCAATAATCTCAAAAGTGAGCTACAAGATGTTCACAAAATACTACTCATCATTGACTTGACGAAATGGCCATTTCAACACTGGCACACTCTGTGTTCAAAAAATAAAATAAACAACCACTTTTCTCAAAAAATATTCACTTTCTCATCAAATTCAAATTCAAATTCTTCATAGACCGGTTGGGTACAAAATTGTTTATATACGGCAAGTCATAATTTTTACAGTAAACAATACACCCAAAATATATCATATACATCATATTCTTTACAGTTAACAATAAAATAATTATATATCACACATTCAGGTATCAAAACCCTCAATATAGACATTATCAGCTACAATCATTTAGGAATTCTTCGAAACTGTAGTAACATTTGTCTAGTAAGAAATTTTCAATGCTATTATAGAATAACTTGTCTGTTTTAATTTGCTTAATAGCTAAGGGCGGCGCATTGTAAAGACTAACTGCATTTTACAGGGCTTTTCATGATGAGCGTTAATTAGCCGTTTCCGGCAAACTATTCAACGGATCAACCTGAAAATTCCACAGTGTGCATAAATCAATATGACCTACACGCCTAAAATATTTTACGTCACATATAACCTCAAGCTCATGATGCAAATCAGGGATAAGGCTCATAAAACATATTTAACTTTGAGAACACCGTCTTCAAGGAAGTATTATGTAATTCTACGGAATTACGTTAATGACACTCTGAAACTTAAAAGAACAGCGTATATGCAATATATTCTGAACAAAAATTT
>WOGN01007113.1:0-12034 GCA_015342105.1 Leptinotarsa texana | reverse complement strand
TTTTTCAACTTCTGAGAGTTGTCGTTCGTATGGGGGCGGCAGCTGATTAACGGAAAAACAGATTTTAAACAGATTTTTTTTAAACAGTTGAGCTGTGGTCTCGTTTTTCTTCATTATTTCTTGTATCTCTATGAATCGTCTACTTTCGATCAATTTCATCACCACCATCTCGAAACTACACAGTCACTCAGGCATAATTCATCGATTACTTCCTGCTACGTGGGTCAAGAACGTAACCACTAAATTCTCAACTCGATTCTCAACCCACCGGTTTGCGATGAGCAAACAACAAGCCGAGTTTATCGAAATTCATATATGCATAACTGACAGTGTAGCTGACCACGGAACTGGAACCCTTCTCGAACTTCTCGCATATATCGGATGATCCGCTTGAAATTGGGCAGCGCCACACTACTGGTATTTGATATCCAAGGTGAAAGGAAACTAGAAGGAATGACGGAGGTCTCTGGGGGATTTTGGAATATGTAAAGTGGTTTCGGGTCTTCGGTGTTGTATTCTTTTTGGTTTGGTTCAAATAAATTCCATGTATTGAATGAAAAGGAAAACTGGAAACTCTGGCGTTAAATGAATACAAAACGAACAGAACTACAGTATTCTTCCCGACTCGCGTTCCACTATCCAAGGTGGCGACTCAAGCAGAGGAAGAAGAACTAATTCTTAGTTCTAAAACTAGTATCTCTTTGTGATAAAAGGGATACACTTCCACTTTTCTTTAAACTTCTTTATGGAAGTTTTCACTGATCTCAATATTGATTCATACTGTCTATGACGATGAGCTGTTCAAAATGATATCTTAACAAATGTCACTTGTCACAATTTGCTATTTTCAGACTTCCAAAAGCATCCAAAAATTCAGTGTCATGTACAGACCTCACCAGTTTCCATTTATTTCATGGATGTTCTTCAAGGTGAGTTTAGCGACACTAGATATTTCTGATTTCAGAAATCGAATATGTGCCATGTGTTCTTTGAAACGACTTTCAATGACTCGCTTAGTCTGGCCGATATAGTTTCTGTTATACTTCGCATAGATCATTATTGTTCATGAAATTCACTATTTATTGTATATTATATCATAATTATAGAGGGAAACAACAACTTTCTCAGTGGCTGAAAGATCATTTAGATGATAAATTAGAACATTGGGGATATTCAATCCAACGCCGTTCATTGTATAAGCCAGGGGAGTAGTTGTTTTCTGATAGGCGTCAGTTCATCCAACCTACTGTGTAGGTATATTCGAGACTGGCTTGAACGTTTAAAATTAATTTCTTCAGACCAGTAAATGAGATGAAAACATATAACGAGGGTGATTTGAGAAGTTTTCGACCTCATCATGAAGATAACAGCACTCGTAAATAGAAGCCAATGAATTTCATTGTTTATCTAGTGACACTTATCAAAGTTTCAGACATTTGGAACATATGTAACAATTATTTGAGTGAGTTGATGTCAGTGTTTCTACGAAATTGGAGAAAATCGATTATCAAGCTGTCATTTAATATTTGTTTTTGAAAGGTAATACGCCTATGCAAATCAAAGATGAGTTGGATTCTGTGTATGGAGACTCTGTACCATCATTCACCGGAGTGAAATTGCAGGCACCTGAATTTAAACGTGGCCGTAAGAGCTTGGAAGACGATGAACGTTCGGGACGTCCAAAAAATGTAACCACCGACAAAAACATGGCCAATATTCACCTAATAGTGCAAGACGACCGCCGAATTGAAGTGAGAGAGATAGCAGAGGTTATGAACATGTCAAGAACACGTTTGTCACATAAACCTAAAATCAACATTTAGGGATGAGAAAGCTCTCCGCGCGTTTGCTAACGCTAAACCAAAAACGTGACAGAATGAACATTTCCAACGCTCTGTTGGCGTAGTTAAGGCGCAATAAATCTGATTTTTGGCGCCGAATAATTATATAGATCAAACTTGAATACACCATTATACGGCCAAAACAAAAATACAGTTGAAACGTGGAGCAACCCTTCGCATCATTAATTAACGAGCTTGCGAAAAACCCACACATTTGCAGAAAAAATAAATCATGTTCAACCAAAACAATGCTCCATCTCCCACCTCAGCTGTTTCTTGACTCGGCAACTTCTTTTCAGAAAAAATAATACTGAAAATTATTGTTTTTTTGTACCTCTATTGGTCACAGATGAAAATCATTGGTGTTTTTTAAGGACAAAACACAAGCACTACAAGAAAATCCTTAAGGCGCTTTCAGAGCGGTGCCTGTGCAAAAGTAGCGACTCACATTGAATTTGAATCGCTGAAGGAAAAGAGATGGTGGAATCAAATGTGCTAAGTCACTTTAACAGTATCTATAAAAGAGAGACAAATCTCAAACCTTTCACCAATTATCCAGGCTTTCAAGGTTGCTCGTGATGTTCGCGTTTTCAATCAGGCAGATGGTTCTTTTCTAAAAGGAATCCAGCAAATTCAGGGTATGTTTGGGGGTAGAGCATACATACATGAGAACAATACTCCAAAGGTCTGATCTGAGCTTTATTAAGCATGAAAGTTTGCTGAGGGGTGTACATTTTTCTGGTTCGGAACGCTGTTCCAATCTTTTGTGAAGCAGCCTCTGCAAGACATAGTGGTATCCATTCTAATCCCCAACAAATTTATCGAAGTATTCTGTACGGAGACATTTATCTTCTTGGAGAAAACCGATGGTTTTTGTGGCATTGAATTGAACCTGGTTACTCACTTCCAGATCCTCATTAAGATATGCAACTTCCTGCTGGCGGTGAATATGTGACTCCGTAGCCGATGTCCTGCTGTCGTCAACAAAGCAATATATTGGATTCTTGATTTCTTCCAATAAGTCGTTGATATACAATAAAAAGAGGGTTGAAAACAATATGGATCACTGGGGAACACCAGCGTTGATGGTTGAAGTATTCGAGGGATATCCATCGACGGCCACTTGCAGGGAACGCTCTTTCAGGAAGCTGACCAGCCGTACACAAAAATGAACCGACCATAGCATCAACGTTTGGTCAGCAAACTCTCATGCCACACACGGTCAAAGGCCTTAGAAATATAAAGCGCAACAGCTCTTGACTCTCCACGTTTCTTGATTGCGTTATTCCAAATATGGATGACTTACTATAGAAGGTAGCCTTTGTTTCCGAAAGCCATATTGATGATCGCTCAAGATGTTGAAGCCTTCCAAATATTTTAGGATATGGTGGTTTACGACTTTATCCATGATTTTTTATGTCACTGATAGCAAAGCGACTGGTCTATAGTTACTTGGAGGATATTTCTTGCCCTTTTTGGGAATAGGCTGAACGCGAGCAATTTTTCAACAAGAAGAAAAAACTCCTTTTTTGTAAGACAGACGATGACGGACACTTTGTCAGGGACAGACGCCTTGTTGATATTGAGCTGTTTCAAAATTCGCCTGACTAGACGATGTCGAAAAGTATGTGTGAAACAAATGTCTTAACCACAAGCAATGAAATACATAATAGTTACCGTCTTTGGCCATATTATGCACTCTCTGAATGACCAGTGAATATTCAAAGAATTTGTTTTTCGTTTCAATTTTCCCATTTTCATCCAGAAAATTATCCATTTGCACATAATTAAACAAACAAATGAAAATATAACAATATGATGTCAACATTCTGCTCGTTATGGGCTTAGAGATATACAGTTTTTTTATAGGGTAATATAACCTGTTCCACAATAAAATGAACCATTTCCTTTTATGTTGAATGTTTCATGTCATTATTGTGGTGTCGATGTTTTGTTATTTTTGGATAAGTTCAATTGACTTGAATTTTTTATGTAACTATTATAGTTTATGTAGGTATATTTAAATTCATCATTTGTGAAAATGATAATTACAGTAGGTATAGTATACCTCTCCGAAATTGAATAATGGTAATACGAATGAAAATTTGTATATGAATTATGAGGTGACTATAAGGTGTTGTTGTTCGTTAAGTTGACTCTGAATCTTTGAATTTTGAATGATCAGTGAAGGCATGTGTGCATGTTTATGAATAAAAGTTAATGGATCATAACCTGTTTTCATGGACAGTCATGGACTTTATTGAATAAAAACACATTTGTAATGGAACGAACGGAAACCGTATTAGTCTTTTACATTTTTACTCTCCAAATTGATTAATCACGAAATTTTTGTACATTAAGAAATGAATTATTAAAAAATTGAATAGATACTATGAACGTTTCGATGAAAAAATATTTTTTTCTGTGACGGGACAAAAGTTTGACATTTTAACTCTGATGACAGGAAACAAATTCCTTTATATCAAAAGTACAATTATTAAATATGTATTGCATGAATGATATGTTTCTTGAACTATTCGGTACAACAGTCGAATTTTCTCGTGTTGAAATTATATTTTTTTTCTGCCATGGACACAACTGCCGTTGATGTACCTGGTCATAAATTGAGTGAGGGTGTTATTATTAGCCATTTCTGTCCTGTGTGCTACCTACTCATCAACATACCCTTCAGCGACCGTTGACGACTTCCAACCGCCATATTTCTTCAGTGTCATCAAGTCTCCCGCAAATTCAACTAAAAGTCTAGAAGACGATCTTCGAAATGAATGACCTGTATATTCATTGGCAAGTTGAAGAAAATTAATCACTGCTTCAGGTACCTTATGAAAATAATTGCTAACCACAACCTGATCGATACATTTTCCATTGCGATATGCATAAAACAGGCGGCGATCCTTTGCTGCTGCTGGACGAACGGCTATGTACATTCGGTAAAATTTATTATATTATTTAGTAACTAAAAATCTCCTTTTTACATGATTCTTTGTTTGCTTGAGTTTAACAGTCAATAACGTTCCCGAATCTTCAATATCATCTATATCCCAAATACAACAACAACCTTGGCCATTGAATAAACTTTATCTGGAGCATTATTTAAAAAGTCACTAATACTCGTAAATAACGCAGCTTACTTGGGCATGTAAATTTTCCCATTTTGTTTCAGAAATGTAGACATTTTGAAATAGTTTGAAATGTCTACGTCATTATTGGATTGTAACATACTTTTAATAATTGAATAATTCGACCATACTGTTGATGGCTTTTGTTGTTGTGGCAGTTCCGAAAAATAAGCCAATAACACCGTCTCCGAGAAAGAACTGCATGTCTATTTCATGTTCCATTCCATATGTCTTGATTACACGGTTTCATAAATTTTTCACGATTTAGCTGGCAATATATTTTGTGACGCTACTTTGGCTGCTTCAACTAACTCCGGTGGAGTCAGAGAAACATCGGAATTAGACATTTTTCAAAATAACTACTGACCACTAAGTTCGTAATTTTTAAATCAAATCACGAAATTAAATTGAGAGATATTTGATTTTCTATTGATTGGTTTCCTAGCAACGCTATAAGTACAACAACCTACCTGTTTAAAAATTCATATGTCACATCGATCATTTTGTGACTTTCTGCCTTTTTTCAATATTAAATCGTCGTTTTTTCCATCACAGAAAAAAATTGTTTACTATACACGGGAAAAATATTAGATAGATTTTAGCTCTCGAGCTGAAATCTAATACTTTTTTCCATTGGATAAAAAATGACTATTTCCCAATCTAGGTTCATAAAACAGTTTTTTCACCTGTTTACTATACTTTGTACATATGATCAAAATCTCGCTATCTGATGTTTTCTGAGGTTCTGATGAGTTTTGTTCTCATAAGTCAGTAATTTGCATGTCACTTCTGTTGTGTGACATAGAGAGTACTATTATGAACCCAAAAACAAATCTTTTTTTATACTGATGAAGTTGAACATATTTTCAACGAGTCGTTCGGACAGAATAATTTTCCAGACGTTTGGAAGGTTGCTAATATAATTCCAATTCCGGAAAAGAAGACACCTAACATTTTCAGTTACCTGCGAACTATCAGTATTCTGCCCTCATTCTCTGAAATATTCGAGAAAAATGTTTTTGGTCAAGTAAGAGCTTTTCTGGAAAAAAATCGAATATTCCCGTACGAGCAGTCTGGAATCCGCAAAAAACACAGAACACAGACTGCGGATTTTGCGAGACGTTTCCTCGGAAATCAAAATAACGTTTGATTGAAAATGTCGAATTATACGAAATGGTTACAATTCCGATATTGAGATTTCTGGATTTCATATACGAATGTTGTTTTTTCATGGTGGAGTTTGATCTGAACGATTATTGCCTCATTTATGTGTGATGTGAATCAGTGAAGTGAGGCAATTTTTTTTCATTCGGGTCTCTTCTATCTGTTCATTGTATTGGTGAGTTGAGTTGTTTCGGGTCGGTCGGTAGCCAGGCGGTGCGACGTGGGTGCTTTGTTCACTCACTCGAATGGCCGTGTTGGTCGGTGGTTCAAGCCCCAGTCTGAACGATCGATTTTCACTTGCTATCGTCCAACCCGTATCAGGAATCACGCGTTAAAAAAGATTAGATCCTATTAATCTTTAGCTCGCACAAATTTCGACTTCTGAGGGTTGTCTTTCGTAGGGTTGCGACAGCTGGTTAACGAAAAAACCGATTTTAAACAGAATATTTTTGAACAGAATAGAATGAAGGTTACAATAGAATCACTATTATGATAATGAAACCAAACCGGATATGAGAAATTTCTGTAGAAAAAGTCATGCAAAGTGTCAATATTTAACGTTTGAGAGAGCTATGGTATAGTGAAACACATGTCGCGGTCTTTGTAAAATCCATTATAGGGAAAATCATACAATAAACTGTAATAATGAGTTTCAATATTCAGTCATATATAAATAAATTTCAGTATTTGATCTATTGGTTCAATTTGATTAGGTAAGAGACAGTGATAGAATTTGTGAAAATTCTGCAAAGCTGCACTCTGAGAGTCACGTCTAATTGAAAGATAGTGAGATCTAGCTATTACTTTCATGGTTGACAGTTTTATCGCTCTTGGGAAGAAGCGTTGTATTGCTGTGAAACTCTGTTTTGGTGACCTAGCCTTCAATTTCGCATTTTTTCGGTTCGAAGTGAATAATTATCAATAAATGAAATCAGTTTCTTCAGTAAATACATAAAGTGTGTGAAAGCCAAATGGAATAAATTTATTATATTTGTTACGATACATATTTTAACAAAATTCCAAAATACGTCAAATCCAGATTATAATTTGACATACATCAACCGAAAAATGCTAACCCTACCTTCAACCCCCGTCGAATGATAGGTACAATGTCCAATTTTTTGAATGGGAAGTATAGGCTTGTGGTATATCGTTTGACAGTTATCTTTTTCATTTTTCATGTTTATTGCAACAGTTAAGATAAAATAAATTAAATCATGTGGTTACTGAAATTCGATAAAATAAACTCAAAACTTATTGCAATATACTCAAAACTGATTTTATGTTGAGGTATTGATAAAAAAATAAGCAAAAACCATAGCAATGTTCGATTTAGATAGTATCCTTTAAAAAACTGTAAATAATTTCCGCGGCAACGTTAGTTTCAAATGTCTTGTCAACTTGTTTTGTATGTTACAACATTAGTCAATATTATAATTGAAGTTTAACATTCGTTAACTTCCAGTGTAACAAAAGGTTAGATTAACGGAAAAGCATGAAATAACAGTTTTACATATGATTGGTTACGGGGATAAAACCCGAACACAACAGGTCTATTTCATAAGAAATTTCCTAATTTACCGCTCATACCTCAAGAAACAATAAGCAAAATAGAGAAGCAGAATCGCGGGTTTGGTCATGTGGTGATAAACTCAAGTTAGGTGTTATGCTTGAGTTTGGGGAAAACCCACATACATCGAGTAGACAGGCATTCACTATATTCAATGTTAGCCATACATCCATAGTAAACATATTAAAAGAAAATAAAATCCATCTCTATAAAATGATTCCCACTCAGGAGCTCATGGAAGACGATTTCAAAATAAAAACTTATTTTTGTGAGCAACTGATGGACATGTTGGATAACAATATCATGCAATTAGAAGATGTTATGATTTCTGAATAGTGTACTTTTTCTTGTAACGGTCATGCTAATTGGCAAAATTGCCGCTACTGGTCAACGGAAAATCCTCACTGGTTTGGACGAAGATTGTAGGAAACCATATCATTGGTCCTTTTTTCATTTAGGGTAATTTGAATAGTGATAATTATTTGGCACTACTATAAAATAATGTCATTCTAAGTTCGACAAATTCATATACTGATCCAGGAAACCCTCAAGTTCCACTGAATACGATCTGGTTTCAGCAAGATAGACCACTACCATATTATCAAGTTAATGTCCGGCAATACCTTGATACATTTCCCAATCGGTGGATAGGGAGGCGAGAATCGATTGAATGGCCAGCCCGATCACCTGATCTTTCATTATTAGATTTCTTTTACGGGTATATATCAAGAGCAAGACTAAACCTTCAGATTTGAATGACTTAAAAGAACAAATAACGCTTGCGATTAGGTCGGTCACGCCTGATATGTTGAATAATGTTAGAAGGCAGTTTTATTTGGGATTAGGATGTTACCAAGACCTTCGCGGTGAATATTTTGAACATCCACATCGTTAACATGCATAATTCTCCTCCGTATTTTACATTTCATTACGTTTGGCATCACATTTTAGTTTTTGACTGTATTTTATCGAATTTCGGTAACCACATAATTTCAATTTATTTTATTTAAATTGTTGCAATAAACTTATGATGTACTGTTTGGAACCATTGGTGTAGTAATGAATATTACTGGAGATTTTTCCCCACACCATATCGTTATTTTTACACTACGACACGTGTTTCGATCACAAAGTGATCATCTTCAAGGGGAAGATAAAACTCATCTTCCTCTTGTAAAAATAACGATTTGGTGTTGGGAAAAAACTCCAGTAATATTTGTTGCAATAAACTTAAAAACGATAACATTTTTGAATAGATAATGAAGAGACCTGTCAAACGATATATTACAAACCTATACTTTCCATTAAAAAAATTGGGGGTTGTACCTGTCATTCGAAGGGGGTTGAAGTTAGGGGTGGCATTTTCACGTAATGTTTCGGGATTTTTTCAAATAAGTACAGTTACCGAAATAATTAATTGAATTGATATGATACATAAAATGAAATTCAATAATCTCATCACTTATTCAATGCTGACACATTGTTGCCTGTTACCGGCATATGATTGAAACCTTTGAAGAATATTGCCTCTTATACCAATAATTTTGAGGGTTTTGATAATGATTGCTCGAAAGGAATGTCAATCATCATGTTTAAAAAAACAATTAACGATTTTGTTGAAACTGATTTAACAACCCATCTGTAGGAACAAAAATATATAGAATCACTTGAACAATATCAATAGAAAGTTACAGTGCTGAATAATTATTTGCTACTCGACTACATATGAAGCAATTTTCATACTACAACCATGGAACTATGGTTTCAAACAATTTCCTTATGCTTTGCGGTTTACTCTCGTCTCTGCACACAAGCGGAGCATAACTACTTCCACGTTGTTCGTTTAAGGAGTATGTTCAGTGCAGATAATGGCCTCTAGAGTAGTGCCTGTAATTGCTATGGTCATTTCATTATTTTAGTTGCGAGTGTTCTCGGCATAAATTTATGTCAGAATAAGTTTTCTTTTCAAGACACACAAGAATTCATTTCAAACTGGAGGTAAAAACTTCTTCATGATGATATTTTGAATTAAATATTCATTAGACAATTCAAACTGATTGTGTTCTTGACAAACTCACAGTTTGAACGCTGCAGAAGTCAGTTGATACATGATTTTCAAAAAAATGGTTATTTTTTATACAAGTCAGGGTTCAATTAGACGAACTGTAAAATGAAAGTTTACACAACAGATATTAGGCAATTGCCTGACTAGTGTTGCTGACTTATTGCCAGATGGAACTTTCTAAATTTATATTCATCAAGATGCTTTTTACAAGAAGCATCGAAACAAAACCTATCTGAAATAATCACTTTTCTTCATGAATTTTGTGTTTCACTATTCGTAATAAAATACAATTCACCATAAACTTTATAATATACTAATTAACAAAAGGTGCTTCGCACCCTTATAAATGAAAGAGTGGTATTATAAACTTCCAAAACAAATCTACAAATTTTAAACTTACTACAAAATCTGTTGGTCAAAGAAACCGTCTCTTTACAGGTTACTCAAAACACAGTAGAGATTTCAAAACTTTCGTTATTTCTATGAAAAACAACATTTTTCAACAATGCATGTAACGACTAATAATTTCTGACTGTCTTTACGAAATAACTCAATTGTTTCTTGAAAACGAAGAAATAGGCCCTTAAAATCTGGTACTGTTTTTTTTTATCTGCTGAAGACGCCAACTTGGTCAGTGAAACGCGCTTCGAGAACAGTATTGCATTTCTGGTGATTGGAACAATGCTAGTTCTGGATTGTCTTATTCCTATCTTCATACAACTGAAACTTTACAATGTTAATTTCATGAAGGAAACTGAGATCATCAATGATGCTCATTAGATGTAATATCGAAAGTACCTAATAAAAATTTTCTCACAAGTCAAATAAAGTTAAAATAAACAGGATGCTCCATTCAAGAAATTAAAACTAGAGCCATTTCTGATGAAATCGTATGTGATTGGAGATAAAAAAATACTCTCTTCACTCTTCACATGGTTCGAAAATATTATCTAAAGAAGTAAATAATTGAAAAATCTGTCATCAAGAGTGGATTTTGTATTGGGATTGTTACTATAAAAAACTTCAAAAAATTTTGGCGGAGGATTTTTTTAATATTTAAAAAAAAAGTTTTTCCCCATTACTCTGTGAAGAAAACAAAACGTGTGTGAAATATACACATAATGAATTTCAGAATGGTCCAACTCAATGATACATAATATCTATCTGTAATAAAGAAAATAGGTAATTTCGGTGGTATATGAATTTTGGAGAAGACACGCTTGAAATTTTTGGCGAAGGTGCGTTTAAAATTTTGGCGAATGAATATTTATTCGATTTTTGCTTGTATTCAATTCCGCCATTTTAGATTGAAAATCATTTGACTCGAATGTACCATTAAAGTTATTTAAAATTGAAATCCTCTTCACTCAGCGTATGTTCATGAAGAATATATAACCTTTCAAACACCAGCTGGGAAATTAGTTTGGTTGATCAGTTTTCAGGTTGATTTGAATTAACATTCAGTTAAATTACATCATTACGAAAAGTACATTTCCTTAAAATCGTACATACATCTACAGAGAGTGCTGAAATATTTGAGACGTTCCACAGCTCTCCAAATGATTGACTTTCATTGGCTAATTTTTCATATCTTGGGGTACATAATCAATTAATTTTTTTGGGAATCAAAAACAAGCATATGTCTCTTCATCCTATCATCCGTGGATATTTTATGCTTCTGATAAAAAAGTGAATCATACTAAAAACACTTACCTACACAACAAATACAACCTGCTGATTTCCTTGAATGCTGATGACACAAAAAAGTTTAAAAAACTGTTTTGAGGTTAATAAATCCCAATAATTGTTTTTAAAGCACACACAAAAAACTAACACCTAATAAGGGTAACTCACATAGGAAATTTGAAGTAAATGTTCAAAATGTGCGCCATTTTGCTACATGCAACAATAAAAATTTTGTTCGAATTTTGCTCTTACATTATTCAACATCTCAGGAGTTTTAGCTCGGCATTCATCAATAATTCTACGACGGAATTCATCCAAATTGGCTGGCTGTGTAGCATAAACATTAGACTTGAAATATCCTCACAAGAAGTAGTCCAGTGGTACTAAATCTGGTGATCGTGCTGGCCATTCAATTGGACCTCTTCTGCCAATCCATTGTCCTTCAAAATGATTATTCAAAAAATTCCGAATCTGCTGGGCATAATGGGGTGGAGCACCATCTTGTTGAAAATGGATAAATTCATCTTGACATCTTGGATCCTGTTCAATTATTTCAACTATACGAGGT
>WOGN01007112.1:0-12034 GCA_015342105.1 Leptinotarsa texana | reverse complement strand
AAAGGCTAATTGGAAGCCACTCTCAATTAATTTCATTATCAGTTCATATCAGTAACTACTGACGAAAAAATTATACATTACTAATAAATATTACTGGAGTTCTATCCCAATACCAAACTGTTTTTTTCAACACTTCGACACGCGTTTCAATCAACAAGTGATCATTTTCAAGAGAAAGGTTAATCTTCCTTTCGAAGATGATCATTTGGTGATGGAAACATGTGTCGAGGTGTTGAAAATAACGTGATCATCTTCAAGAGTGACCACCTTCAAAAGGAAAATCAATCTTCCTCTCGAAAATATTCACTTGGTGATTGAAACACGTGTGGAGATGTTGAAAATAACGGCATGATGTGGGAATAGAACTCCAGTAATATTTATTACCACACTAAGGCTTCCGAACAGTGTATCACAAATACATAACTAGTAGTAAATATCACAACTGTTGTGATAAAAATATATCAACTTATTTAAAACAAAACAGGGACAATTTTGAAAGCATTTACCTTGTGAGATCCAAGAATAATTCTTGTTAAAATACCAGTGCATGTTTGTATATTTGCAACCAAACGTTGCTTATTTTTACTTTTATATCTATAAATCCAGAAACACTAGCTATTAACCGAAAAGGGACGGGTTTGACGTCTTCAGTTACAATGAGATACATGAGAAAGAAATAATAAATTTGAGCACGAATCATTCTGAAAACGCAAACGTATATTCACATCGCACTCATGAAGACGGTAATGAAGTCAGAAGCACTGAATTATTGGCCGATATCAGTCGAAATTTTCATCATTTTATCATTTTCATTCTAACTGTGATTGATGTCCAATCAGAAATGAATGAATTCGAGCAAAATCTCAAAATGCAGAACGGGGTTTTTTTGGGGGGAGACAGTGTTGTGTTTGCCTCCAGTAGTTAATAGCAACTTTCATACTCGTTGAAAAATATAATTTCTTACGAAAGTTAACTCTCTTCAGAACATTTCAACGCTATATCTCCACTTCTAACTTTTTCGTGAAATCGTAAAAACCTTTTCTATTGAAACATATATATCGTCTTCATTACTTTTATCAGTCGTATGCCCTCTAAAAAACGACATCTAGCTATACATTTTCAATATCATGTCAAAATAAAGCAACATTCAAGAGGAAACAATATTTCATATCTTTGATAGAATTTCTGCCGAAAGAACACATTACGCATTTGATTGAATTCAATTCTACTTTTATCAGGAGCAGATACACTGCAGAAAAACCTCATTGATTCATATTTATCAAAGGCCAGGAGCTCCGTTCTATTTTGCCTATTTGCGACATTGTACTTCTGTAGGGGATGTTTCACAATGTAATTGGATTACCTAGAGGGATGTATCGGCCTGGAAAAATGCATCAGATATGAAAGCGTCGTCAGTCATTCGAAAACTCTCCTTCCATTTTCGTGTATGATGCAATTGTTTTCCATTGTTCGCTACAGGATGAGATGTGTGCCTAAGCTTTCGGAAGTGCATAGTCCAGGCCATTTCGACTCATGAAAAGAAAAATTAATTGGAATTGATGATGATGTTTGGTCTGGAAAGGTTGACCTTGAAGTAATCTACTTCAACCAGTGATATAGAGCAAAATATAAAATTTACTAAGATTCACATAAGCTCTGATAAAAATCCACCGTTGATAATAATTGATGCTTTTCGTTTTTGAAATATTTTCTCACATATAAGTACTATTTCCCTTGCAACAGTTCCTGAAATAGTAATTGCAGCAAAGTACAATTATCTATACAGTTATTCAAAAATGTGCTCATCAGAAAATATAATGTAAGCAGATTGAATAGGTTATCTAGCATTCCTTCGTGTTACGTGCAGATGTTTTCTTTTTGAACTTCACTCCATTTCATGTTTCAAATGTGTCAACAATGCTCTGGCCTCTTCGCTATATATTTTTATTTTCACAATATTCGTTCTACCATATCTTCATTTCTTCATAATAAGAGGTAAGTGTAGTATTAGGAAAAAGTATACCTCAGAGCAATCATTCTTTTTTTTCCAAATTGGACGGGTTGATGGCCGGTTTGGTTAGCGTGAGTGGTTTAGTTGAAAACCAAAACCAAAACACAACGCATCCATGACAGCGCTGTTCCAACCTGCCATTGGTGTCATCAGTGATACTATACACATCCGCAAATGCATTAATGGACTTCAATGTCCTTGAAAAACGAGCCTGAGTTAGTAAGGACGATGGCAAATACGAAGGCAAATAATTCAATCCTCGAATATCAAAGATGAACAAGGCTCAATCTACGGGATCAATAGAAAACACAATCCTCGCATATTGAATTTGAAATAGGCTACCCGAGGCAGTCAAATACAGACAAAAGAAGCTTAGCTTTGCATCTGAATGCTTCGGGAAGCCTTGTTCATCTTTGTTCGTCGAGAATTGGGTTCTCTGTCGATTCCATAGATCGTAAGCGGATATGTCATCGTCCTTGTTCACTCAATCTCATCTTACAAGGCCAATTGAACTCAACAAAGCATTTGTCTGCAGTGAAAGACAAATGACGAATCCCGTCGGTAAGCGATATCAAAACTGGGTTTATAACTGATCGCTTGGAGAAGTCTTCTTCATCTTTGAAATTCAAGACTTAGAGCATCCTTGATTACTTTGGTTTGTTTTACTCATTCTGTCGATGGTTTGAGCTTTACGACTGGCTGATTGATTCTCACTGCGCTATCTTCTGACCTGAGCTGGGTATTGTTCGTTCAAAGGTAAGACCTCGTAAATCTTCAGATCGCACAAATATAGACTACTGTAGGTTGTCGTTCCTTGGAAGGCGTATTGTTTTAAAATAACAAAAGACCTCATATAGTAGTGTAACTCTTCAAAGTGAACTTTCTAGTTTTTCTTCCACTTGATTTCCGTATATTTCATATCAATAACTTATTTATTTCTTCTGATTGTAAAAGAATGAGAACCAAGGTGTTGTATTGGATTTGTTCCATCACGATAAGGTATAAATTGATTTTTTGTGAATTGTAAAATATGATTATATAGCTTGCTGTTCTTTGAAATAACAATGACCTATCCACTCACATGGCCAATATATATTCATTGACCTACATAATGGACGATATATAAATGTTTTCATGTTTCTAATATTCACATATTTTGTGAACTAATTTTTTCGGTAAAAATATAATATATATTCATTAAATACACTGGCGAATCTAAGTTTATCTAATAATTAATTTTGTCGTTCACAAAAAATCTATATTATTATCCTATTAAACTGTGGATCCAAATGGATAGAATCTTCCAAATTTTGCCAAGGTGTAAGAAGTTTCATCATAATGATGAAAACACAATCACTACAGAAACATCTTCAAAGCGCCGTGAAAGCAGTTCCTGTGTGAAAGCAGCGATTCACATTGGATTTGAATCGCTGGAGATTAAATCCATTTGGAAAAACGTTTTCAGAAAGTTTATTCCACATGAACGCAGTTCTCCAAATGGAAGTTCTTGAACAGTGAAGATCGAGTTGTACTGAGTTGAACCTCAAAACAATGAGCAGCCACAGTCCGTCGCGTATTTCTGATATGTACCGCTCTTGAACACTTCCTGTGAAAGTATCTATACAAGATAGACAAATCTCCAACTTTTTTTCGATGTTCCAGACTATCAATGTTGCAAGTGATATTCGTATCTCCAATCAGGCGGATGGCTCTTATCTAGACGGAATCTAGCAGCTCCAAGGTATGCTTTTGTATAGATAGAAACGATCCGGTGCCGAGCAATATTTGAAAAAATAAATACTCAGGATTTCGCGCTAACTTCTATAACATATTTTCCCAAGTTCAGAGCCATACCGCAGAAACAGTAATGAGAAAAGTAAATGATTACACCATCTATTCTTAATGAAATGAAACACATATTGTGATATATAGAATACTGTAATAAAATTTCACTTATATGGAAAACTTTCGCAGCATCATCAAAAAATTATAACTTCTCTGGATTCAACATATTTGATTTCCATGTTAGTCGATGGAAGTAGATGTTTAGAAAATTTTTTTCTTCCAGTTCGTATCTGAAAGAAACTCCTTCGTATGAAACACACAATTTTGTGAAGATTTTTTATAACAGTTGATTCTTTTCCTATCTTTCGTAAATTTACAACTTGATGTATGATGATTTACAAGTAGAAATCCAATATTTTCCATATACCATTTTGATATATTTCGTTAGTTGCTTACAAACTATTATCAAATATTCACCTTACCCCTACATCATAATTCAAATAATTTATTTATATTTGCCAACTGGAAATGTTTTGCACCAAGTAGCGTGAACTGAATTCATATGTTGCATTCAATTCAATAACTTGAACAATATCACTCCGCAATTATGTTTGCTTCAAACTTACACTGCTGCACTACCCGTTACCTCACTCGTTATTCATAAACATTGTTCAATTTCTCACATGAAATGATTGCATTTTAACATCAAACTCTCCGCATGAACAATAGCCTGAATATTTAATATTTTCTTGAGTCGTGTTCAAATTGTGTAGCATCCCAAAGGACCTTCATGCGAACTAGCACAATGCACACATTCGCATGCATTATGCATGAGAAGGAAGTTGCAAGACTCTTCAAATTAGATTGAAGATGAAGTTAACGAAATATGAATTAATACATGAGGAAGTTTGCCACCGTTATATTCCAAACGAAATATAAAGATCAGGAAATGAAAATTGCAGCACTATCAATAATACTGGTGGCGCTGTGAAAAAAAAGTAATTGTATTATTTGATATTCAAACAATACATTTTTTTGATATTGAGTTTCACATTCGAGCATTGATTCTTTTCCGTGCCCTGAATACGATTTTGTGGATTCTTGAAAATAATTGGAGTTTCTGATTAGGACTTGAGTGTTGTGTTTATGGTCCTAAAGAGATGAAGTATATTGCATTTACTTGTCATGTTGAAAGATTATCTTCTGGTTCTCAACCAAACCTGAGCTGGTCCATGACATGACCTCCAAATATGAAACTAGCAATATATTATATGATTTCCTCTTGCGTTTTCAGTTATAAAGTAAAATGGAGAGTGATATCAGATACAATTCAGTTAACTGAAAAGAAAACACGTATCATCAACTTCATATATAGGCCCAAACCAGAAAACAAACAGTAGAAAAATACATCCGAGAATACACATGGGAAACATTTCATGAAGGGACCATCTGGAAATGAAACGGACTGTAACAATGCAATGAAGAGTCAGAGACAGCTCGTCATATTTCATTCGAATGAGAGGCACTGAATCACAGAAGACAACTCAAATTATGTCTAGAAGAATATGACAATCATTCAGTAAGGGACCTGTACAAACTTGTACAGGGTACCAGATTTGCTAGAATAGGTGTCATGAAAAAAGATTGGAGATTTTGGGACTTGGATTGGATGGATCACAAATGCTTCTTTTTTAGGTTCTGATTTCATCTAGTTGCTCCAGTTAAAGCAGAAGGGTAAAATAAATAGTAATTTTCCATTGATCGGTGATCAATAGCACAGGTTGAAAGTGATGTTCATGTCTCCAATCAGACGAATGACTATTTTTCTGGATGGCATCCAGCAGCTTAGGGCGGAGATCTCCATACAGGAAAACAATACTCCAGGGTACTTCAGGGTATGCTTCGAGGCGGAGCTCCTTACTTGAGAACAATACTCCAAAGAAGGTTTGAAGCATCAAAATATGCTGGGGTGTGTACAGTTTTCTAGTTCGAAACAATCTTCGAAGCTTTTGAGAAGTAGCCTTTGCAATTCCAGCAACATAATTTTATCAAGACTTATTGGTGTTCATTATAATCCCCAACAATTTTATAGGAAGGAGAGCAGAATTGCCCATTCTGGCATTATTATTTTCGGTTCGCAGACATTTATCCTCTTGGAGAAAAATAATGCTTGGAGTTTTTGTGGCATTGAATTGAAACTGGTCACCTCCACTCCAATTCGAAATCACCTCTTGATCCTCATTAAGGTATACAACCTTCTGCTGCCGATTAAGATGTGCATCCTATGTCGTTGTTCTTGAATCCAAAAGCAATGACGAGACGTGTGCTGTTGTCAGCAAAGCAATACATTGGATTCTAGGTTCTTTTCAATAAGTCGTTGATATACAATAAAAAGAGAGTTTAGATACAATCTCTCGAACACAAAGTATTCGAGAGATATTCATCGACCGCCACTTGCAGGGAACGTTCTTTTAGGAAGCTGGAGAGCCATATACATCGATTGCCACTTGCATTGCAATAACTGAATTTTTGAGTCAGTATTGAATTGAAAACATAGTTAGGAGTTTTTTTCCGTTAATATAATGTCAAAGTAGTATTTTTTCGACTGATCATATAAATTGTGACTTACAAAAATGAAAATGAAACTGAAGCGTTCCTTGAAATTGATCTCGATTATTTCCCCGATGATAGAAATCATGCTGATCGGAGTTATTTGGTATTGATGTAGGTACAGTTTTTTCTTGAACAATATTGATTACTTATTGATATTGAAGGTTATACGATTATATTAATAGCTGATTTCATCATTTGAACAATATATTTATTATAGACTTTCCAGTTTCTGGAAAAAGGACTAACAGAGTGAGGAACATTTTTGGGACTTACTTAGTTCTTTAACTGACAAGTCAGGAATACATAAATAGGTTCTGCAGCAATTTTACAAAAAAATCATCAGAACTACATACAGAGATTTCAATATGTTTTCAATGATACGTTATTATTCTGAATTTCTTTGTTCATTTTTGATGAACCTACAAGCTTCTGAAATATCAATTGAATTCAAAATATATTTTTTGGCGCATTTTTGACGAGATTTTATGTGAGATTCATCATGAAATATTGTGTGATATCGAGTTGAGTCTGGGAAAGGCACCACCCACTAACCCCACAATAGAATCCACAATGCGGAAAATTACTTTTCACCAGCGTCTAGTCAGGCGTCAGCATCTAGTCAGCGTCTAGTCAATGTGACTTTGCCTGATGAAGTGCCCATCACCGTCATCCAGACAAGTGCCATCTGCCTGATTGAAGACGCGAACATTAATAGCCTGGAACATGGAAGAAGGGAAGTGTTCATGTGACTTAGCACATTTGATTTCAACAAAACGGTAAATATCAGAAATACGCGACGGACTGTTGCTGCTCATCGTTTTGAGGTTCAATTCAGTACACTTCGAACTTCACTGTTACCCGAACAAAATATACCATGACAATGAATTTCCTTTACCACAAGGGTATCTTGAATTATAATAAACTTCCCAATGATATTAAATGTAGTGACTCCATTTTAATTTTTAAAAACCGTCTAACTGAATATCTGAAAGAGAAATATGTTTGAGTTTAACATATCTTCAACATTTATATCAGCTTTTCGGTTCATTGGTCTATCGGGAGTTGTACACTCCATCCTCTGATTTTATTTATTATTATTATTCTTGTTATACTTCGGATTGTATTTTCAAAATGTGATTGCTATAACAGTATTATGTATATTAGGATTCCTATAATAATAAATTATCTCTCTCTCTCTCTCTCTCTCTCTCTCTCTGTTTAGGAACCCTTTCGTCTGGAGAACTGCGTTTATGTGGAATAAATCTTCTGCTTCTTTCGCACAGGCATACTTTCTATTTATCTATGTTTTTCATTTTTCCAGCAGTTGTTTCTGTGAAATCTATAGAAAATTTGTCAAATTTGTCAGGTTCTGCAATGATCAATGAGAAGAAATTGGTAGTGCGTCCGACTCACGATCGGAAGACAGTGGGTTCGATTCCCGCCTCGATCAGATATTTTTCTCGAGAGAATTTAACTGTTTGAAGCTGCTATGATTCTGCAACCGTTAGGAATCACACGTTAAAAGGTAAGGCCTCTTTAGTCCTTAGCTCACACAAGTTTGTCAACTTCTGAGAGTTGTCGTTCGTATGGGGGCGACAGCTGATTGACGGAAAAACAGATTTCCAAGAGATTTTTTTCAAGTGGGAGTAAACCCGTGACGTCACAGGTTTTTTATTTGTGAATTTCATCCATTCAAATCTCACCGATTAAATTTCGCACAATGATAAAAAATGTTTGTTTCTACATTGACTAGAATTATTTCCGAAAAGTTCGAAAAAACCATTGTCAATCAAGTTGTATCATCAGGAGTATGAAATTAATCAGCAGTGAATTTCACAAACGTTTTTTATTTCAAATATTCATTAAGATTAGCATAAAATATCCTAAAATATCAAACATTCTCGCATGCTTCTGCTCCACATTATCAAATTCATTCCAACAGAAAACACATTACGGAAAGGAATGCTCTGGTTTTAGTTGAACCCGACTTCTAAATGTTACCCCGATTAAATTAAAATGTTGGTGTCGGAAAAGACATCTAGTCTTTGTGTAAACTGTGAGAACACGAAATTGAACCTCTGTAACATCTTTCTAATTGGGTTGTTGACATTCTCCTAGTAGCAGGCTGAAATTGTAGACCCGCCCGTGAACTACTCTTGTTGAACAGTGTGAAATAGAGGAATAGTTGTGCCGCGAGTGAGAATTGAAATGATATTGCGTTGAATATACAGTGTGACGCAAAGTTATCAAGTTGAGATATGGGATTTTTTGAGGGCATTTTGCAATCAAATATTTCAGTCAGAGTCATAATCCAGAAGACACCAGTTATATACTTTTGCAAACTGGGATGATAGAGGGAACCCTGTAAATCTCCATTCGAAAAGCATCAGATGCTAACACTTGTATCCATTTCTATATTAGACACCATTTCTATAGTTCATGAAAATAAAGTTGTTTATTGAAGAAACGATATCGGCTTATTTTTTATAATCATCGTTGAGATACCTGGAGAAATCATATTCAACCCAGATGTTTATTCATTCATTGCCCATTCATTAATATAACCTAATTTTGAAAATAGAAAGAAATTCCCGATTTTGAAATAGTACTTCCATGAGGTCCATTCATTTCTAGGATTCGGTACCTTGAAAATAATACGCTCTGTATATTAAATTATATTTATATGTCATTCAGTCAGTTACCACCAATCAGTTCTTATTTGTTATAATTGATGCTTCTAGTTTTCTCTGAGATTCCTGTGAAATACAAATACGAGGTGAATTGAAGGGGTTATATTTTTTTGGAGTGATTAATTTTCGAGAAAGGCAGTCTTGATACAAGACGGAGTAGTAGAAAGCCAAAAACTTTCTTTCCCAAATACGAGGTATAAATAACCTAACATTCTTATATTTAAATGTTAAAAATATAAATTCACATCGCTGCTGGTTTATATTGGCAATATATATCATATCTGTTGAGTTCATAACATATACCATTGAAAGGTTGGATCAAAAGGATTTACATGTGACACGTCATTGGAAAGGCTTTTACTCCAAACGGACCGTCTATCTGTGACGTCCAGACAACCAGACCAGAAAATCACAACAATTGACCCATTTAATGAGACTAAGAAATGAAATTGACTAGATAATAAGTTGACATCAATTCGAAAGGAACAATTTTTTATAATCACGACACATGCCATATACGATAGTAGGAAGTGAATATGAGGGTTTTATTGTTCTTGAGAAGGAGAAGAAATATTCACGACAGTGTTTTGGATTCAAATTGTTCTATCTTCCTAATCTAGCCGTAATCGTTAGCCTTCACTTATTGCCGCCAATCAACTAGCTTGCTAGCTTGTCAATAATTGATTGAAAGATATCTGGATAGAAATCTCTTTTCAATAAAACTTAAATTCAACACATAATTGTTCGTAAAACAATAAATTGTTTCAGGCCTTTCTTGAACAGGCTAGTTCTTTCCATTATTTCTATTACTTTCCTTTCTACATCTCTTTTCGCCTGTAAATTGTCCTGCTTATCAGCTACCTTTGAATGCTACTTTTTGGCTATGTAGGTAGAGGAAAACTTATAACTTTGATTACATCATTTTAAATAGCTATACAACCAACAACTATTCACTTCCCTCAGCAGCCTTCTCTACCAGTGATTGTAGGAGAAATAATTCAGTCAACTCAATGTGACAATTTATTTAAATTATATCTACTTATTACATTTTGCTTTATATATGTATACTTTATTGTGTATACAGCAGCTCTGTGTAGCAGCTCTGCTGCTTCACAAGAAATGAACATTCATTCCTTTCGAATCAACCCAATATGTGGTTAGGTATATTCTACAAATGTAGCTAATCACGTTTTTTTTCATTAGTAAAACCTCCATCATAGCCTCTTAACGTTCCTAGCATTAAGTGGCATTTTAACGTTATAGGCCACAGCACTAGTCATAGTAATCTATTTTCTTGTCTAGCCCCACAATCATTCCTGTTGAATTTTTTTTTAATTCTAATGGGGTGATAAGTTACTCAATGGAATTGAACAGAGAAGTTGAAACATTTTCAGAAATGAAATTACTGACCGGAAAAGACTATAATGTTTTATCTAGATTCTATGATTATATAGTTTAACGTATATTTCTCACTTTTCTGTTTTTCTGTTTCACCTAATGATTTTAGCATTCTCAAATGAATCTGTATTTGTATAGTTTGAATTTCATTCATTACTTAACATATATATGTATATGTATACACTGTTATCCTTTCACACAATAAACATAAAAATCAAAAATAGAATCAAACTAACGTATTCCTTTCAACGAAAGTCTTGCAACAAGTCGATTTTTTTATATTGAAATTTGTCATTAACATTTTACTCCCACCCCATTGAAAATTGCACACAACCATTCGAATTTCAGAATAGACTGGGATATTTGTATGACATATTGCGTGAAAGGTATATCTGATCACATGCGAGGACTATGGTCAACAATATATCAGTCAGACCAACAGACGTATATCTACCAGAACCCAGGAGCACAAGAACTCGATAAAAACAAAACAAACTTCCTCTGCCCTCTTTCAACACCATCTACAAACAGGTCACAAAATTAATTTTGAATCCACAAAACAGATAGCACAGGTGCAAAACCCAAGAATTCGGCAAATCAGAGAAGCTATCGAAATCGAAAAGCAAGGTCTCATCAACAAAAGGGATGACTCACTAAACATCCCAAGGGTTTGGAAAACAATAACTGATAAACACTTTTTTGAGTTACTCAACAAATGTCATATAACAATAAAATATTTTTCTTATTCAGTTCAGTTCAATTGTTTCCACAGTACCCTTAGTTTAATTTCGTTGTAATTTTTCATAATTAGTAAATCAAAGTTTAAGTGTTTGAAAAGTGCAGTAAAGAAGAAATTATTGAATTTTCATTGATATTGTTTTTTAATCATGCTTATGTATCAAGATATTTCGCAAAAAGTTGAAATAAAGAGAAATATTTATCTGTTTTCAAGACTGTATCAACTTTGCATCATTTTTGGCATAATTTTTTCTGGTGTTTTGCGAAATAAGTTGTATTTAGAATTGCAATTGGTGATAAAATTGCGTTGGAAAGATAATTCAGGCATAAAGCTCAATTTGACTCAATTTGAGAAATCGACAAATGTCAAATTTTCAAAAAACTGTAAAAAAAACTAAATTTGTACTAGAGAGCTGAAGATTGGTATATGGGTAAAAAATGAAACAACAATCATCTTTTCTCTCTACTAATTTCCGAAATTTCGAGCAATAACTGCTTTTCTGAACATTTTTTGGAAAAAATGTCAAATTTGACATGGAAGAAAAATCACCTGATCGGTCATATACATGTCATTTGGCATCATTTTTGAAGCACAACCTAATGGAGATATCAAAAGTTGCTTGAAGAAATGAACAAATGTGTGACACTGTGTATACTGGCCAAACCCGATTTTAAGCGAAACTAGTTTTACCTAGGCTAAATTGGTTTATCCTATATGCGATCGGATAAACCGGTACAGACTAGGCGAAACGGGTCTGTCCTAAGGATGATAGGAGAAACTAGTTTAACCTAGGAGGAA